>JAYKKT010000043.1:2712500-2922500 GCA_036023115.1 Brasenia schreberi
TCTCCCAGTTTTTACCTTCCTGTTGACGCCAGCCTTTCTTCCTTTTCACTAACATGAGTGTTTAATGGTAATGGATGCTTGGCCTTCGCCTTTTTGGCCTCTCGCACCGCCTTTGCATAAATGCGTAAATGGGGACTTGCCCCACCTCACAAGCAACCTCATCCCACTCCAAGAATCAACCAAAAAACCGAGTTTGAGGTTCTATGTTTGTTTCTTCTCTCACTAGTCTTTACAAGTGAAATTTTAGAGGAATTGAGAGAAACCCATTGTTAGTGATTGGAAAGAAATGGTGGGAATCTTCTCCAGGCTGTCAGGGGGGAGAGGGAGCCACAGGCGGACGAGATCTTCCTTGGTAGGATTCGCCTGTTTGATGGTTATTGCTTCTTTGTTTTCATGAATCTGTTTATTTATGTTTTAGGGGATACTGGATGGCTCCTTTTTCTGTTTAAAAGATAACGAAAATATGGGGTTTCCTCAAAATTCGTGTGCATGTTGGTTTTGAGCTTCTTGCAGTGTAGGTAGTGGTGGTTAAGTGCCTTAATCGTGATCTTTGAGTCTCTTTTGCTCTTTTTTCTATATTTTGCTTCAAATTGTGAAGCTTCCTTTTTAACGTTGGCGGATATTAATGTTATCATTCATGGATTATTGACTGGGAGGTAGTAACTCTTGATTTGTGGGGCATAGACTATAGAGTTCTAAGGGTTGCGGAAATTCACTGTTAGTTGGTAAAGATTGGTTTTTTTCTAACGATAGATTGGAATATAGGAGAATCCATGTAGCCGACCCCGTCTAGTATGGGAAAAGGCTTAGTTGTTGTTGTTGATAGATTGGAATATAGGATTTGTTTTCCTGACAGTGAGTCCTAATGAGCTTCCTTAAAGGACGTTTGGCCCGCTATCAAGGTCAAAAGGCATAGTGCTTTAATGATGGTCCCTCGGACTTTTTTGCTTTGTTTTCGTGTAATTTGCTCATAAAATTCGTCTTCTTTTTGTTCTTCTGTTATGATGGTGGGTGTTATGCATGGATTCTTGAATGGCGGTAGAACTTTTTATTTATGGGGTATGGAGTTCTTATTAGGTGCAGTCCCCTTGGTTGGTAGGATTAGAGTGTGGAATTTCTTTCCTAGAAAATGAGTCCTGATAAATTTTCCTTTTCAAGGAATGGTTGAGTGCACCGATTTTATTAAGGTGAAGGGCATAATCTACGAAACTTCACATGCTCCAGGATTGGAAATTCCATCTTATTTTACTTGCTTGGATAAGTGTCAGAAGTCCTTCTCCGTGTGTTAAAAATTGTGTCAAAGATCAGCAATCATGTTTGGAAGACACAAACACTATGGATTCCCTAGTTCACGCTTCCATGTAATCTGCTTGTATTGGAGATGGGAGGGAGAATTGATGCATAAACATTATATTACGCATGTAGCACTTGCTAAAAGTAGATGCTGGACTGGTTACTTTCAAGGCTTTCTAATAATCATGCCTCTTGGATATATTGGGCATTAAGTTATGCTGTATAAAAGAAAAAGTGTTAACTCCTTCTAAACTGTTTTTTTCTTGGTGCAAGCTTCTATGGAACTCTGATCCTGCATGGGATTGAATTGGGAATCATTAGTTTAAGTGAACAGTAAAGGTTTGAGAAGCATTTGTTGACTTTCCCCATCATGTGGGCAGTGTGGAAGCAGTGCGTACTCATCTGTTCCAAATATAGGAAACTCCAAAGTATATCCCAGTGAAGGGTTAAAAGTTTGGTTGGTAAAAATCTATTTAGGACAGGGCAGTGTGCCCCTTGCAGTGATGATGACAAAATATTTAGATCAAGATGGTATGCTCGCTAGATAGTTTAATGAGATGAACCTGGTCATTGAAGCCATTGAGGTTCATGTGGATTCTCGTGTAAATCTTTACTGCAACAAAATAACCCACTCCGAGAAGAAAAATTATCTTGAACTGTTTCAGAAAAAGAATGGTGTATCAATTCTAAAGTACAACCTCATGTTCTGACCCATTTTGTTGCAAGATAGAATGGTGTAAGCACCTTATGAAAAGCTCTTAGCTTTGATGAATGAACAGAATAGTATACTATGTCAATTATCAATAGTCTTTTGTAAGCCTGTGTCCTGACTCTCTATGTTGCCGTTGTTTCTAGAAAACGCTGTAGTTTTACAACAAGAATTCAATTGTTGTTTCCGACTATTTTATGCCGGGTTCCATACTGTTTCACTGAAGACTATCTTGTTCATTTTACGCTGATGAAGAATTGTGTGATGAATGGCAAGATAACATAAATAATGATAAAGACCACAACAACAATAACTTTTAGAAACAAATTAGCATTTCAAGTTTATTATTTCCATTGACTAATGAAGTTTTGTGTTTGTAAATGCTTCTTTTGATGCTTAGCTTACAAGGGTTCTGTCTCATGTTCTTCTTAATGAGGTTCCTGGTTTTGGCATCTCCATCTTCGGTTGCTTTTTTGCATGGACTTTGGAGACATATATATCAGATGGATAGTCTGTTATTTATTTGATTCACTGCATTAGTGCCTGGAAATAGCTAATGTGTAATGTTGATAGATTAAATCTACCTGGTTTTGAGGATTTAGGATGATAGAGAAACAGTGCTTCCAAACTCAGAAATAGCTAGTACTACTGTTGCTATTGTTATGCCCCACGGATTTGAAGCTGTTGTTGATTTTAAGCCAGTAGAACATCCAGTCGAACCACCTGACAATGACCTCCCACTGAGATGTCCAGCACCAGAGCCTTCCATATTAAATGTAAGTAGTTCATTTTGATCTTAGCTTTTTCTTTCTTTTTCTCAACTGTGAAAGGTCGGATGACTCGCTATTTTATGATGTTGCTAGTGCAGGGTTTTTTTTTCCAAAATTGATGGTAGCATCCACTTGGATACTTTTGTCTAAATTTTTTCACTTGTTCAAGCAGAGAGACTGTTAGGTGTTCAACTCCCATGGGCGTCTCTCACTCTCTCCATTATATATGAACACATACATATGTCCCATTTTTGCCCTCTAACCGCCCTATTAAGGTTCGGTTCAGGGCTGGTATAGGTATACCCATCTCATTGCCATCTCTACAGCTGTTGTAATCAATAGAAGTGGTGCATTCCTTCTAGACCTATGAGAGTTTGTTTTACAAAGTCTTAGTTGTTAAATCAATATGATTATGCGTCATCTTGGATTATGATTAGTGCATATGCTTTATAGTCTAGAACTAGATGATTTTGGCAACCTTTAATCGTGGTTTATGTACGCAGCTTTTGAAGCAGCGTTCGGATCTGATCCCAAATCCATGTTCTTATCCTCTTTGCAATTTCCAGGGGGTGCGCGTTTGTGTGTTAGGCTTCAGCTCCCTTTATAACAAGGAAAAAATGGAAAACACATTATCTTGCTTTTTTAGAGTTTGCTAATTTCACACAAGATCGAGTGCAATGGTGACTAAGAGTCCTGTAGTGGACTTGGTGCATGGCTTATTTTGCTTTTGGTTTAAGCTCGGCAAAGGAAATGAAATGGGTAATCCTGATCTTTTCTTCCGAGGAACAGACAGTGCAGTTTGCTTAAAGAGTTATGCTGCCGATGGGCTGTTATGATTATGAATTTCACTGGTCTTAACGTAAGCAGGACGCAAGAGTGTGGAAAGAAAGGCTGACCGGGAATACGCTGCGGCAGGCAGACTTGCCGATAATGAAGGATGAAGAAGCACAAGTCCAACCTGAGAAAACTGGTCCCAGGCATTCATCGCCCCCCACCAAACCAGTATTTCTGCCTGCGGTCAGTGCCCCTGAACGCAGCATCAGGAAATTGCTTGATGAGTGCAATACAGCTGAAGATTAAGGCTGAGTGTGTCATCCAGATTGTCAAATTAAAAGAAGTGCATGCAGGGCACAGTTAAAATTATTTACTGATGTTTGTATAATGTCATACGTCTGTACACTTCAAGCAATCTCTCTCTCTCTCTCTCTCTCTCTCTCTCTCTCTCTCTCCTAGGGATAGCAACCTCAACCCGACATACCCAGCTCCGGTTGGGGCGGGTTGGTTAGAGGGGTTCTATTGTATTTCTAAATGTATCAAGCCGGAACAGGAAATTCATCCACTTTGTGAATGCTTTGTCTTGCAATCTCGATGTTTCAGATATTTGTGATTGTGAATGAGATGAGCACTGAATCACAGGCCAAAACAAGAGTGCGGAAGTTCATTTTGGTGATGATTTCTCATCCCAAGTCACATCGCTGTGATTGTTCGGGCATGTAACCAACTTCAAGTTTTAACGGCAGTAATTACTGTAATTCTAAGTATCAACCCTTATCGTATGATGCAAACCGATACCTAACAAATAATGAATTGAGACAATATTTACCATCCCTTCTGCAAATCCTAATGTCCAACATGCTACCCACAAGCATGGGTTTCAAACACGCTTGCTCACCTCGCTAGAGGGTAGAGTTACAAGTCAAAGATCATGAGTTCGATACCCATGGTACGCATCTCTTTTCAGCCTCCCCGTTGTACCAAAAGATGAGATTTGTATTACATGATACATAATAAAATGTGCCACTCACAACCTTGCTAAATTATAGAACCCAGAAACTGAACTGAACTGAAACCATCAAATCTTGTGTTCCAAATATGAAAGTAAACCTGTGATTTGTTAATCATGTGATTTGCAATTACAAGGGCTAAACTTTCCAGGTCATAAACCTGTGATCAACACAAGTGTGCCATGTATGTATGGATACAAGATTTTACTACCAACTATTTGACTCGACCAGTAAAGCACATCAACACCCCCCACTAATCACCACTGGAACCCATGTTTATATAGATTTCTTTTATGAACCCTGAATTATGATAAGTAGTTTAACAAATCAAAACGGCCATCCAGGCTCAACGCAGGATTAGTCGGGGTCCTCTGGGAAGATACTAGCGGTGTATCTCACCCAAAAAAAGACGGCAACCAAGAAATTCCGTAACCTTTTAAGCAAAAATCCAGAAAGAGAAGAAATCCCCAGTGGGAAATAATGAAGGGAATAAGCAACAGTAAGCAGCTACTCACCTGCTTATCTGCATACATTTCAGCCTTTATCGACTCTGGAGAGATGGATGATGTACAAATATTATGTTAAACAGAAACAGCACCCTCGGCAGCAAGTTTTTTCCTTTGTTGATGCTCCGCAACCTTGTAATCTACTACCTCTCTGAAGAGGGCAGCATCAAGCTCGCATTGACTGCTTCCATAAACAGCAGCTTGAACACTAGCCATTAGTTTTGCAATCTCCCTACCGGAAAAACCATCTGTTTTTGCGGCTGCTTCGCATATCACATCATCAGAGATGCCCTTTATCTGTATTTTCTGTTGTTGTCTCCCGAGAAGTGACCATAAACCTGTCCTCTTCTCACCTGCCTGAACGATATACTTGTTGAGATATAAATTGATTAGTTTGAAGCGCTCTTCTTCCCCTGGCAAAGGAAATTCGAGCACCTCATCGACACGGTCAGAAATGGCAGAATCAAGATCACCAGGGCGGTTTGTGGCTAGTGCCAAGACTATGTCTTTTGACTGGTCGCCTGTCCGGAACAAGAGAGCATTGAGAGCACTACGCTGGGCCTCACTCATATGAATTTTGTTGCGTCTGCAGTGGAGAAAGCCAGAAAATGACAAAAAGATGAAGTATTTCTCTTCAATGTTCAAAGAGAATTGAAAGAGACTTGACAGAAAAGAGCTACTTTTGCCTCTTTGTGATTCCTTCTGAAGATAAATTCTGTAAACGGTTTATTCAAGAAACAACTATCATCCTATTTGAGAATAATCATACATAACAATTTATGTTAAACCCATATTTACTTCAGATGTCCAGAAGCCAACGAAGTACAGAGAACTATTAAGTGTAGAATCTGTAGATATCAAACTTACTCGCATAAGAATGAGTCAGCTTCATCAATGAAAAGCAACAACCCCTTACAGGATTTCTTGGCCCAATCGAACAACTGGTGTATTTTGGTGACAGCTTGTGGACCCAAAGGGGCGACATCTCCACCCGTCATTAATGCATAATCCAAGCCCTGTATACACAATATTCAGAAAGCTTTAGTAGGTGATAAATAATAAATCTCAGAAATCAAACCAAGATTCATGCCCAAGGCTATCCACAGCAGGCAGCAGTTGCATGGGCTTAGGAAACAAGTTTCCTGAAACTTTGTGAAGAAAACATACTGCTTCCTTCAAATCACGCATAGAGAAGTTCATACCGACTTCTTTGCAAGCTCTCTTGCAGCCATAGTCTTCCCCGTTCCAGGAGGGCCATAAAATAACATGTTACGAAATGGTGCTTGATGAGATTTTGTGTTTGCGGTAGCTCCAGCAAGCTGTTCAATTCTTTTGTGGAGAGCAGGGTTGAGGATAACATCGCCAAAACCATTCCCATTTTTTCCTGAGTTGCTTTCTTTGTTAGTCAAATAGCTCAGTGCACGGGAGAACAGTCCAGACCATGGATATTTCCCTCTAGAAGACTCCCTAATCAAAGATGGCTGCCCTAATATTCGGTCAACATAGCTCCAAACCACTCTTGCACCTTCTCTGCATTAGAACAGATGGCATTCAACATATTTCCACTGAAACATTTAAGGATATGATGGTAGAAGACAAGCCAAAAAAATTCTACAAGACTTGTGCATTGTTAAGATTAATAGGATCGGTTGGGCCAATAGGGCTCAACCCTGCTCACTTCGAGGACCGGGCCAATGTGGCATGATCACTGGGATCAAAACAGGTCCTCAAACAGCTAGTTGGATAGCCGTTGGAGAACTAGCCATTGGAGAGTCTCTCCTCTCTCTTGCTTTATAAATGGTAGAAAACAACACCTGTAAAAATATAGTTTTTCATGGCTTAATTCTATAAATCCTCTCTTGAGAGGTTCATCCAATTTCAATAAAATGAATTCAAGAATTTGTACCAAAATTTTTACATGGTATCAGAGATTCAGGTGGAAGCATAGCGACCACAAGGGAGTGGCCGATGGTGGTTCTGGTAGAAGAGATGAGAGGCAGTATATAGTTGTTTGGCAGGTGGCTGAGATGGAGGATGATGGTTATGATGCTGAAAAATGGTGAAAAAATTGATAGAAAATCAGATTTTGTCAATGCAAGACGCTTTCTCTCTTCAGCAGCAATGGAGATGGCTGGATCGCAGTGAGGGAGCTCGGGATCTTTATGTGGACGCTCAACGAGAACCCGACACAGGCTCCACTCAAGAAGATCATCGCCAAAGAGAATTTGGCCTCAAGTGTGAGCAAGGGATTGCCGGAGGAGTAAGGCTGGAACTGTATAAAAAAGCAGCAGGATTTGTCAGCATTGCAAGGTAGTCATCGGATTTTTGTGGCAGAGTGGTTCAAAGGTAACGATAGTGATCAGTGTTGCCATACGCGTATCGCTGGGCTCCACGATACGAGCGTATCATATCATATTGTATCGTATCGCCCGTATCGTACTTTAATATTAAAATAATACAAAAGTTATTTAAAAAATCAAGAAAAATTAGTAAAAATCTGAAAAAATCAAGAAATATCTGGAAATATCTGATAATTGCTTTAAATTCATGTAATGCAAAGTTTAGCACAGATTGAACATTCAACATTGAACAATTACATCCAAAATTACATATTTTGAAGCAAAAAATGAAATTCATTTACATTTTATATATTATAAATTTGTATCAGGATCATTAACTAAATAATCTTCATCTTCTCCTTGATAAAGATTCAAAGTTTATCATCACCTTCTGCTTTAAAATGAAAATCTTCATCTCCTTCATGATGTTCTTGTACTTCAAATTAATTCATGCAATGTCTTCTTCGGTTAGGATTGCATTTTCTTCATTATTTTCCATAATCCACTCATTTAATATATCAAAATTAACAAATTGCTATCTTTGTACATGTAGTTGTCATATTTGCTAATTTTCATATGTGAGCAAAACAATGAGCTCAATTTCTTTGATTATTGAGTCTATGATTATGACACCTCAGTGATGTGATATTATTACTTGATGATATCCCCTTTTTCTCTTACTAGAGACTAGCTTTTTAACTAATGCTTGAGCTTCATTTCTCACTTCACAGAGTCAAGCCTCACACAAGTTGATCATGTTCAACTCAATGAAAGTCATGTAAGGTGAACCCTAAAATAGTGAAGTTGTGAAATGCCCACTAAATGAACCGAGATAACCAAATGTTTTTAATTGTTTGCGATCTCATGAAATTAGAAACTGCTAGTAGAAATATACCTAAAAGTTGGCAATAGCAAGGGAAATGATTTTGTCACAATTTTTATTTGTTCATAAATTATTCTTATTCAATAAATAAAATTATAAACCCAAATTACAAGCATATCGGAGGATGCCTTGGAGGGAAGTGAAGAGAGGCGAAGAGAGGTCAGAAACCTAAAAAAAATTGAAAAAAAATTAAATATTTTGAAAAAAAAAATTGGGCGTATCGCCCGATACCGTATCGTATCATGGCTTATCATATCCCACGATACGATACATATCGCACCGTATCATACGGATAACACTGAGTGATTGTGGCTTGAGTCGATAACATTCGGTAAGGAACTATGGCATACAAGAGAGGCGAACCGCCTCCATTGATTTCGAATTTCTAACAGGTCCATTGGCATATGACTCCCTTCGATTTGGCGGTTGGCAATGGTTCAACTGAGGATGGCGGTGATAAAGGGGCGTTGGCCAACCATGGACTAGCGAAGTGTCTGGTTGAGGCGGCATTTGAGACTGTCGCTAGCAAAGAAGGTGAGGAGAAAGAAGCAGTGGACTAGAGGCACTATAGTTAGAGAGCGGATTGCTGAACAAGGTGGACAAAGAGATCCAATCGCAGATGCAAGGACCAAAGACTTACAAAAAAGTGGGCAGCCGGAATCCGTTGACAACTTCGGGAAGACACCGAAGAACATCGCGGAGGAGTCCTTGTCAAAGAAGTAGGGCTCCAAAGGAGGCGGGTCGTGATCGTCTGATAAGGTTGGTCGAGGGTAGGCAAGGCCGATGAAGATGGCAAGGGTAAAGAATGAGCTCATGTGGACAATGGCGTCGAGCATTGTCACATGAATGTTGGTCGTCGACCTTGACACCTTCCCTCCCCTCTCGCCATGGTGCCGCTGCTCATGCTCTCTTTTGTTCTCCACCTCTTCGACGGAGAGACGTGTTGATATTTGTATGAGTAGAAGGGATGGGGTGATGACCTCAGTTGCATTTTATGGCTCCTGGCCATTCAGTGTATCAGATTAGTTCGTGCTCTTGGGTTGTCTGACAGACATTCTTTATGTCATGTTACTAGACCGAGCAGCGGTGAGGAACCATAACTTGGCATTCAACTAAATTATTTTGAAGGCAGCACGCGATCGGATCTTTGCTAGACCTGTGATTTAAATATATGATGTTTTGGTGGATTTTCAAATTTTAAACTTGGCCTATGTATGAATCTGGTTTGATCTTGTTTTACTCTTATTTCAAAACAAAAGCATGGAAAAAAAGTAAATAAAGTGTGCTCTTTTCAACTTGTTTGTTTTAACATGTGTTAATCAATTGTTTGGTGTCTCAAGGCTAATATTGTTTTGTTAGACCATAAATTTCATCTCTTTGAATGATTAAGATCTCTGTGTTGTGGTTATATGTCATTTTTGTTGGCCTTTTGTTGAAGATTTTTGTGTTAAGGTACTTCATGTTGACTATTGGTTGGAAATAAGTCTTGAAAATGCACTTATTGTTATTTGATATTTTGTGATTTTGATAACTTTAAAGTTGCATTTTTATGTAATTAAGATCACCGTGTTGTGGTTATATGTCACGTTTGTTGCCCTTTTATTGAAGACTTTTGTGATTAAGGTGCTTCATGTTGTTAGCTATTGGTGGGAGATAATCAATGTTGACGATGCACTTATTGTTATCTTAATAACCTTGTGTTTAATACAAGTATTTGAAAATAATACATAAAAAGAGTCTTGCTGTTTTGAGTATTGACTATTCATTAGGTGTATTTTGAGCATTGTATATGAGTGATAAGGATTGCATATCTTATTTTCATGATATTAAAAGAATCCATGTTTTTTGTGAGACAAACCTTTTATATAAAAGATATTAAGTTGATTATAAATCTTTTAATCATCTTGGTGGATTCTCTTACCCTTAGAATCATAGAGTCACGTTTTAGATTGTGAGTTATTTAAGGGCCTTGACATTCGATTGTTTGAGCTTAGCTTTAAACTTTGCTTGGGTTCGAGTTTGTCATTAAAACTCGGGTTTGAGCTTTTAGCCTTAAAGCTTTGGTATACTAAGGCCTTTTTGTAATATCACAAATTTGTGGTGATTCATGACATTATTTGTTATATTTGACAATCCTACTTAGATGATTAATGTTTTCTGTTAAAGAACTTTTAAAACATAGGTTTTCATGTTTGTAGTTACGGGATCTTAATACTTTTATAGTTTTATTGAGGATTAATTCTATAAGTTTTGTTGCATGTATTAAAATAAAGATATGAAGGTATTGTGCGAAAATGATGGACATGTGGTGTCATGGATCCCAGATGGTTCTACAAAGTCGACATTCTCAAGATTCGGGTTTTTTTTATTGTTAGACAAACTTTCGGTATACACACCGTAAGTTTGAGAGCTGGTATTAAGATGTAATAGGATTGGTTGGGGCAACCCTGGTGACTTCGAGGATGGGCCAATGCGGCCTGATCAATAGGACCAGAACAGGTCCTCCAACGGCTAGATGGATAGCCGTTGGAGAGTCTCTCTCTCCTTTCTTTTGTTGTATAAATTGTTGAAAACAACACCTGTAAAAAATATAGCTTCTCATGGCTTAACTCTGTAAATCATCTCTCGAGAGGTTCATTCAATTTCAATAAAATGAATTCAGTAATTTTTACCTGATGTTTTACAAGCATATGAGTTTTTATTACAATTTGTGCTTAACGAAGCCCAAACAGCTATTTTCTAGTGGCAAAGTTGCAGTAGCACCACCATTCTAGAACATCGCTTAATAACTTTATCGACAGTTGGAATTCATTTAGTTTCGCAAGAAACAGCAGAAAAAGCATGTCCAGCTGTCCAGCTTAAGATAGAATTAACAACTACAACTCTAAGGCCCAAAACGGGAAAAGAGTCCAAGGCAATTGGTTCTTCCTTCATTTCCTCTTGGTGTGAGTGTGCACGCCTGTTTATGTGTAGGGTTTTCTCTTATCTTTCCTAGAGAAAAAAAAAATTAGGTAATTGTAGATTGAAACATTTGGAAGCTCAATTAAAGATCCAATTTTAAACAGAATTCTGCATATAATGAGAAAACATGAAGAGTGAATAGTTGAAGGTAACTACAAGGCCAGAAATCAAATCAACCAGCAATTTTCTGTACTCTATGACAATCACAGGTGTTCGAGGATGACCACAATCCCAACCTTACCAGCACAGGAGGCCAATAGTGCAACAAGTTTCTGGTAGACAGCATCTGGGCATCTAGTCACTAGACAAAGAATAAAGAACACAAAAGAAGATCCAAGCCTATTTGACTAAATAGTTGATGGTCTCATCCTGGACATCGACTAAAAGTAAAAAGAATTCGAGGCAGGTCATATCTGAAATATACCATGTCCGATTGACAGAACTACTCCTCTTATTCTTGACAAATAGAAGTTAAAGATCATCAAAATGTATGATACACTGAATAACAAATAAGAGACTATGATTAATAAGAACCCAAAAGATGTAGCAAGATATATTTAGCAACCTGTAGATACTACAAATAAGAGTGGAAAGAGAAACCGAGAGAGAACCTGGTAGTGTAAACTCCAGCTGCAAGAGCAGTTATTCCTCCAACAGATACAATGAGCTTATTCTGGTCCGTTAGTATAGCATGCAGACCACCTAAAAGAGAGGAATAGAATATTTGAGACATGAATACCATCTCAGTTGGTATACAATTTTACCTGAAACATAGTAACATATCAGAGAAAACCAAGTACCAAATTTGGGATATTAATGACACTCTCCCAGCGCTCAGATCGATTACAAGAGTGCAAAACTCGATCTCTTTGAAACATTTTAAGAAAGTTCAAAGATATCCAAAATTGCCAGAATGCTACACCAACTACTTGACACAAGTCAGGTAAAAGGTTGTGTAGACACTCATTTTGAATAGATCACGTTTACACCTCCCAAAAATTATGCCCTCCAACCACTCCTCTTTTATCTTTTTTCACCAACATCTTCCACATAGATCAGGCACTATTATAAGATTCACGTTGACATTTGCATAGCCAGTGACTCCTCTGAACATAGCCATTGTTAAAAACTCAAGACCTACTCTAAAAGCATGGCTTTTGCCAGTGGGAAAATTTATGAGGTATGCATTCTTAGTAGCACGCTATAGTGTATTAACAGTCTGGTGTTATGATGTTGCTCATTTAATGGCTGACCTGAAAAAACGAAATAGTGGTGGTACCATAGCTATTGTGGCTGCTAACTTGTAGTTCGTGTAAAAGTCAAGTTGATTCATATGGATATGGGTCGATCCAATCCAATTTGCATATTTAAAACCCTCATTTTGCATATTTAAAACCCTAATTGATTAGTGTCTCTCTCTCATTTGGCTTCTTGTGCCACTGATCTACCACCACAACTGGCGACCAACGCGATAGTAACCTTCTCTCTCACTCTTCTTTTCTTCTTCTATAGAACCATTGATCCTTGTTCTTGTTCGTCTATTGTGATTCATCTCCTCTTCATTTTCATCTCGAGGTAACATTTGGAAGTTGGTGCTTCATCATGAGCATGCTCTCTCTCTCTCTCTCTCTCTCTCTCTCTCTCTCTCTCTCTCTCTCTCTCTCTCTCTCTCTCTCTCTCTCTCTCTCTCTCTCTCTCTCATAAACCCTCAACCCTGATTTTATAAACAGTTGTACTGCTTTTTCTTCAGATTCTTGATAGCCATGGTTTGAACTTTTTTTTACTGTTTTCTTCTCTTTAACTTTTGGAATGAAAATCTCCTATTCTAATTACTATCCCCGCTGAAACATGAAGCAAAGATTCATTTACTGGTGCAGATTACCAGAAGAGTTTGTTTGAACATTGCACTAGCAAATATTTTATTCACATAAAGTGCTAGAGTTCTAGAGATGTTATTAGTTGTATCCGCTGTCAAATGTCATTCTTATAAATTTATGCTCTTCATTACAACGAAAACTCCAGCCTCCTCAACAATAACATCTTTCAACCATGTTTATGCAGAATTTATTTGTTTGGGTTGATTCATATTTGTTTGTTTATGTTGATTCATATATATATATATATATATATATATATATATATATATATATATATATATATAACAACAACTACAACAACAACTAAGCCTTTTCCTATACTAGATGGGGTTGGCTACGTGATTCTTTGTTTCCACATGACCCTATCATAATTTGTAGAATCCATGGTAAATAAGTCCGACAAAGTTTTACACTGGTTGTCGGAAGCCTAACGCAATACTCCTCCTTTATCTGGGCTTGGGATCGGCCATGTATATATATATATATATATATATATATATATATATATATATATATATATATATATATATATATATATATATATATATATATTAGTTTTTAATCTTAAATGATAGTGTCCCGCTATATCTTCACCACCGCTATATTAAGGTCAAGCGCTAACAGACCGCTAACTGCGATTGATAACATAGTATGCATTAGCTGCTAATCAATTGGCTGGTACAAACACTTACACCAACTGAATTTTTTAAGTAAAGTTAACTTCTCAGTGATCAGTGTTCATGATAGATAAGCAAGAGAAAATTAGCAAATTAGTATTGAAAATCTACCCAGACTGACTGATTCCTGGCAAAAGGAAAATAAAACTCCAGAAAAGACAAAGTGAAGGCACGAGGCATATGACAGGAGATCTTCCACACGAAATATGAACCGTGTTTTGAAAAGCTGAAGCTGATGGTGTTTCTTTTTCTCCCTATTCAGATAGATGTCAAAGATAATGATACTCATATGCACGCTTTCAGGTGAGGGAAAAAAAGAAACTAGAATCCATAACTAATCCTCATTAACATATCTAGTAACATGTACGGTAAGGGAAACTTCCAAAAAACAAAAGAAAGCTGTCAAGTGTTCATGTTTCCTTTACGTGAGCCCAGACTGGTGTTTTTAAAAAGTTTTCCACTTAATTACTTGATCAATGCCATGAAACTGATCGACAACTATGGCAGAGAACTCCATCCGAATCTGTGGTTATACCCCCATAAAAAGCTAAATTACATTCCCAAGGTTCTTAACAACATCAAATTATTAGGACACAGCAGGAAACAAAGCATGCAGAACACAAGAATAGGGAGAACACCATTAGTTAGAAGTGTGTGTCAGCTGAAGCATTGCACCAATGAACAATGCAAGAACAGGGAGAACATAAAGAAAAGCATGGTGGTTGGTATAAAGAGAACCCTGTCAACAAAGAGTGAGGATTTATGCAGGCACTGAATTCTTGTATGCCTGTTAGAAGTCAAACTACTACACAACTATATGCTTCTTTTCTCGTTCTTTTACTTTTGCGTGAGTTTGTGAGCGAGAGAGAGAGAGAGAGAGAGAGAGAGAGAGAGAGAGTATTAAAACAACTCCAAACAGATTTAAGTGTTTTGCACCTCCAATATGATCAAAAGTGGTGTTTATAGCTGCAACCCACTTCTCTCGTTCTGCATTGGCTTTTTCTACAAGCATCCGTCGATTTACCTCTTCAGCTAATTTTGCTTCATGTGCTCGCCCTTCTGCTTCTGCCATGGCCCTCACTCGGATGGTTTCACGCTCCATCTCTGCTCGTGCTTTCTCAGTTTGACGGCGTTGAGCTTGAATTTCTTCCTCTGTGGCACGGCGTGCTTGCTCCAGTCTTATGGCTGATTCCTCTTGCATTTTCACAAGTTCTTGATTCCTAGCTCTCTGACTTTCATTCTCTGCCTGCATGTACGAAAACAGAGTACCAGATGTAAAAAAAAGCCAACCTTACAAAGAAGATCACAAGGCATGGTAGGTCTATAAGGAATAAAACCTGCATTCTTTTCCTGGCCAACTCATCCTCATAGCGAGCCATTTGAGCTTTTGTTTGTGCCTGCTGTTGCACTAGCTTTTTCTGCTCCTCATATACTACTTTTTGCCTTTCCTATGAGATAAAAAAACACACCGATGACATGATCATCAAGAAAACCTAGCTTTCAAGCACATCAAACGAAAATTATTAGAACAATGGGATCTCCTTTATAGCCAAGGCCTCAACATCCCATATATGTTTCTATCAGAAATTCTTACGCTTCCAAGCACAAGAAAATTTAATAATAACAAGTATTGACATAGCAAGTAATTTAACTATCAGGGACCACTACCAGAATACCAAAACAACCCAACATAGGGTTGTCAAAATAAGCTTCAGCATATAACAGCGGATCACTACCAGATGGTCAGATAAGTTTTCATCAATTTTTTACTTGGGAAAAAAAGTGTAATGATTTACGGATCTTACAGTCTCATGCTGAGCTTGCAATGCTTGAAACTCTGCTTTCTTAGCCGCCAATTCAGACTGCCTTGTTTCTTCTTGCTTCCTCATTAGTTCGAACACCTAAACATACATCCAATGATCAACCCGAAACCAACAAAAACTGAAGCTTTTAAGGAAAAAAAATAAGTACCATTCTAAAATTTGCTAACCAATAAACAGGAGACATTAAGGATTAATACTTTAAACTGAGCAAAATAACAGTACATTGTGACCAAGTGATCCAAACCTAATCTAATCATATAAACTGAAACTTCGGATTAAAGTATCTAAAACAACTCAAGACAAAACAGAAAACATTGCAGGAAATTAATGTGACGTGGTTGATTCAAAGCTCAACGATGCAAAACACCTGATCAAAATGCGGAATTTCTTCAGCTTATGCCCACTAATTCAAAGGCAATGAAGTATATAAGAATCTACTTATGGAAAAAGCAAACCTTCTTGGCGTCGGGAGACTTGTTGATCTTTCTTAATGCCTCGGCTCCTCGCTCCAGCGCTTCCGGATCGAACCCGGTCGCCGTTGTCCTTGGATTATCGTTCCGAACCCGCGTTTCTTCTTTCGGTGGCTCTGCTGGCACTGGCGGATGCGCCGGAGACTGAGGGGCGGAAGAGAACGACGGTAATTGGAAGGGACCGTCTGCAAATGCTTGCTCCATCGTCAATGACGCCGACGCCGACGCCAACGCAGAAACCAACCCTAGAGCTCGCGTCTTGGCCATTCCGCAGCTACCCACGAAGCAAAACCCCAACAATCCGAGATTGCCGATGCACCAACTTGCCGAAACGACGTTACAGACGAGTGATAATCGACTATGAACCAATAAAACGAATGAACAAAACTGTAGAATAACGTACTCCCCAGTGACAATCGACTATGAACCAATAAAACAAATGAACGTCCCTCTCGCAGCGTTGGAGGATGGAGGATTTTAGGACGGCCAGCAAAACCCCTCCCTCAAGAAACTTTCGGTTCTAAGAGAGTTTGGGGTTTTAACAGTCTGCCTTTGAGCCTACTTGGCTGACTAACCGACTCGGCTGGGTTCAGGTTGGCTCGGATCCATACCCAAGCATCACCCATCGTGTCTTAACATATACAAGAATCACAGTTATCAAGCAATTTCCAATATTTTGGGGTGCAATGGAGAGGCCGAAGGTAGATGAGCAGACTGGTATCGATCTCATGACCATCGACTCACGAATCAAAACCCTATCCAGGTGAGCTTCGTATGTAAAAGGAAATCCATGTTTGTAATTCTAAAAGATCTTTTGTGCTTGCTTAGCTTTTTCGATAAATATTTGTAAACTGAACAACGAAGGTGAAGCATTTTCTTAAGCTATTAACAACGATTTTTTTTATTTTTATCAAGCATCCCTTTTATATTTTTTATTTTTTATTTGAAGAATGAAGTTCCTATTGGTAGAGTGTTACAAGGCACAAACTTATGTACTTGCTCATAGAAACACTTGCATGTTGTTTGGCATTCTGTATGACAATTGTGACCTTATTTCCAAGCTCATTTATATACAAAGCAAGTCCTCACACTGGATTCTCTATAAACCAGAAACATTGCAACTCCTTCTAAAGTGGTCACTAGAGCTAGGTGAGTTTGATATCAGACACTCTCCTCCGTAGGCCATTAAGGCCCAGACCTTGGTTGAACTAGTAGCAGAACGTTGAGTTTTTAACTTCAACCTCAAACCAAACTAGTAGTTTCGGTTTTCAATTTTTTGAGAACCGAACCAAATTGTACTATGGCCAAAACCAAACCCTTGGTTTCAGCTTGATTCGGTTCTACTTATTTAAGAGTTTTCCTAAATATAATGTGTTATGCCATGAGATTATTTAGATCTACCATCCATCGTGTATATATATATAAACTTGTCAAGATTTAAATTCATATACATATATATATATATATACATAGAAAGAGAGAGAGAGAGAGAGATTGGTTATCCTAAAAACTTTACTAGCAAATCTAAGCAAATCTGAATAAAGATAGATGGTTGAGATTTAAATCTCTAGATATACTTTTTCAGGTACACTTTATTCATATTTGTACTTTTACTTTCTAAATTTCAATCTTAATAATCTATCATAAAAAAATTGCATTAAAAAGTCCATAACTTGGAAATTTCTAAAGCCCGTCCATCTCAAACAAATTTTTTAATCCGCCATTGTTCATATGTGAGACCATATATGGCATAAGTATGTTATGCATTCAAGGTGCACCCAAAGACAAATGGTTTGGCTGAAGTTACCAAGCATACCATCCCATTAGGATTAAAGATGAGACTACTGAATGCAAAGGCATGTGGGTTGAGGAGACTCATTTCGAGTTGGCTTTGGAGCAGAGGTTGTGGCTCTTATCAAAATCAACATGATGAGCCAAAGAATGCAGCTTATGATCCGAATGAAAGCAACACCAAACAACAATAAAACCATGCACAAACTATCTTACCTTGTTGAGGTAAGAAGTTGTAGGTGTTTATCAAGGAATTAAGAAGAGGAGAACTGGACCACCCAGAGAACACCAAGGACTTAGCTATTGCACGACGAGCTGTGTATCAAAGTAAGATGGCCCGTTATCGTGATTGTAAAGCACAACCAAGAAGACAAGTGGTGGAGATTTAGTCCCTCGGAATGCCAAATTCCTTAGGCAGGCATCCGAGTATTCTAATCTTTCACCAAATTGGGAAGGACCATACATTCCTACCACGTACAGTAATCTGAAACCACCTCAGAACCAGAACTCAGCAGGTTCAGTTGTGATTTTAGGTTTCGAGCGAACCGGAACCGAACATGTCTAACCTAAGGCCATTTTCAAGGATCATTCAACTTAACATTAACATGAACATGTTTTAGTAAGACACGATTTACTGATACACAAAAAAAAATGTTTGTGTTTTTGTGTGACTTGAAAGATGGAAGCAAAAGAATTTGATCCCTGATTTCTCCTTGACTAAGACCCAAAAGGTTTTGAACATGGGGTATAACTGTATGGGTTTCACATGTGGGGGGACTTGGAAGTTCAGGTCACTCGGGATTGTAGGTGACGAAGAAGAAAAATGGAGGTTCTTCTGGGTCACTTTGTCATTGATGTTAAATGTATACATGAAGTTCCGAGGGGTTCCTTATCATGGGACAAAGAAGTTGTCTTCTTCTTGATGCACTTTGTTGTTGACACGAGGCAGGTAGGTATGCATGAGTATCAAACTTACATCTTTGTGAGGTGAGTCCCTTGTTAGGTGGGATAACACTATGAGTGCTAATCACATTATGGTATTTATGGTAAATGATTTTTAACTTTTTCATAACAAAATGCTTTAGAGGAATGATACCAATAAATGACAGAATAAGGAGAAATCATTTAAAATGATTTGAATATGTAAAAACATGACCAACATAAGCTCCGATAAAAAGGTATGAATAATAAAAGAAGAAGACTATAAAAGTATTAGAACAAAACAATAGAGAATGATTTAGCTTACATCGAGTTCACTGTAAGCCTGGATACACGATCGAGATATGTGGAAACAAAGAATCCATGTAACCTACCTATCAGGGATAAGACTTAATTGTTGTTTTTATAACATGAGACTTTAGTTAATAAGGAGCCATTTTTTGGGGGTAACTAAGAAACCTCTCTCTCAACTTGGTTCATCTCATATTGTAAAAAGATGATGAAACATCCTTTGACATACTTGAACATAGAGTATTTGGCTAGCTGTTGACTCGGTTCGTTCAAAACGATCCGAGTAATGAACACGGGTGGTTCAGTTCATTCGACTCGCTTATCGGCCCTAGTTTGAACTCACATCCTCAATGATACCAAACCTTCATCAATGGATTACAATCCCAGTGCCGCTGCTCTTGCCTGTTTTGATGACCAATGTGGCTCTCAGTACCGTAGAGGCTTGTAATTGAGTCTGAGCTTTGAGCTCAGGCCTCCGTTGTTGTTTTTTCCTCCCAAAGCAAAAGAGAGTATAGCAGGTAATGCGAACATTTCAATAGTTTGGGAGGGTAGTTGTAATTTCATCTTAAGGTAGGCAGTAACTTAATTTTTCCACAAAAATATCGTCCCTTCTTCTTCTTCTTCGTTTTCGTCTGTTTTATCTTTTTCCGGTTTTGGTTCTTTCCTTCATCCTTGTCGATCTCTCTTCCTTAGAGAGCACGCTATCAGATCGCTCCCTCGAAGAAAGTGAGAGCGAGAGCGAGCGAGCGAGCGAGAGACGACTGGGGAGAAGTTCGAGTGAGAAACCCTAGGATTGCATCGTTGGAGTGCCCTGTTTTGGCCTTTCTTGTCTGCCGGAAAATAGATGGCGGCATTGAAGTATTTGGAGTCGCAGAGCTCGGATCAGCCGGAGCTCGCCGAGTGGTATAACTCCCTGGCCGATTTGTATCAGAGGAAGCTCTGGCACCAGCTCACTCTCAAGCTCGAGCAATTCGTTGCCCTCGCCGTCCTCCAGGTGAATCTATATCAAAAGTTCTTTTGATGCTATACATCCCTTTTTTCGGAATTAGTCTTGCTTGTTGATCTGTATATGGGACGTTATTTCGTTTACACCGTGTCTGGCGTGCGTTCTTATCTAGAAAATGGGGAGAAGTTGGGTTTTGCATGCTCAACGGCAGGGCGCTCTTAGCGCCGTTACTGCTGGTGGGGAGTTCGACTCCCAGCGGGTGCATGTGTGTGTGTGTGTTAGGCTTCGGCCTCCTCCTGTAACAAAAAAAAAGAAAGAACGAAAAGATTGGGATTTCATGTCTTGAATCATGAACTTTTCCGGGAGTTCCTTCTGAGTTGGGAGGTTCAACCATCTTCCTATTTGCATAGGTTTCTTCCTAGTATGTAGCGTCATCTGGTGTGAGAATCAAAAAAGATTTGATGGGGGAAGTGAAGGTAAGTTTGTTTATAAAATACATTATGTCGTTATTGTTGGTGCCATCATAACGAGACGACCGATTGAGTATGGGTATTTAGGAATGGGTAACAGTGTAAGTATTTCGTTTATGGAAAGACATGGATATTTTTGTTGCCTTTCTTCACAAAGGGAGAACGTAATTTACGTGTGGATGATCAAATCTACTATTGGGGCAGACAATGGGCAATATTTTGGGGAAGTTGGCGTATCATCTGTGTTGGTTTGTGACGTCATAAAACGATGGTGTTGGTTGATGGTTTATGAACCTTTTATTTTGTTTGGTAAATCCCCAAGACAGGAAACCTCAGAATTTGCGGAAGAGCTTTGGGACCTTTAATTTCTTTTGGCTGAACCATTTCATAGAGTTTTTGAGTCGGTGGAGATGTCGAGATTATTGGGTTTCCTACGGGGTCAAGAAGAGTTCCGTCAATTACACGGTGAAATTTCTGCTGAGCGAATGGGTTTGATATGGTGGACTGGTCACTGGTTTGCTACTCTAGGAATCAGCACTATCATCTATGGAAACCACTTGTATCTATAGTGTCACAAGTTCACTGCTGCATCTTTTTGCGTCTAGTGTATCACGTTCACACCGCATTCTGTAAGTTAGTAAATTGCCTCTCTTCATCGAGTTGTAATGTTGCGCTCACATGAGTCGAAGGTGGGAGGCCTCCTCCCAAAGGCACAAGGATTTCTAGAACCCTCAATTTGTTGTTAACCCTAAAGAATGTGTAACCAATGAAAACTGATGTCATCCCCTCAAGCTACAGTTGTTAATACCCTATCCGATGTAAAGTAAAAGACAGTGTTATGTAGGGCGTGTCTGGTTGGTTGGTGCATCAACCGGGTCTATGTTAAAGGAATCTTGAACAGATGAGTGCAGTATGTCACATAATACTCTACACAAAACTGGAAGCTAATTGTCATGTTGTTCATGATTCAGTTGCAAATTTAAGAAGTGTTCACCAGTGCTAGATTAGACCAGCTATGGATGTATTTTGCTTTCAAGTACATTACGCTCTTAAATTCTAGGGATCCTGAGCCATATGGTCAGTTACCTAATCTAGGTTGAGAAAGTTGATTGGTTTTCTTTGGTGGTTTCACATTAGAAGATGCATTTCTTTGCGAAAATGATATCCAGGTCATGCCGACACATGCACACGTGCACCCCCGAACCAAACTCGCCACCTATGGGTGGGTGTCAGAGCGCCTTAAGTGAGCCAAAGCTTTGGGTGGTGTCAGTTGGTGATATTGTTAGCATCCAATATATGGCATAGTAATGGCATTGCTCTTGTAGCTCCAGAATGTTTCAGTTTATGCTCCTATGAAAGAGATCAAATAGTGGCATTATTCAGCTTTGTCAGGCCTAGTCAAGGTTCTATCATTATGTTTGAGCTTTACCATGAATCTCTGAATACAAATAACATCATGTTCAATTGATAATCTTGTCAACCATAGAAGTTGATTTGTTGGAGGTCTGGTGTATAACTAGGAGGTAGATGAGGTAAGGTGGACCATGTGAGCCCAGGGACTCTCGCAGTTAAATCATATATTTTCCTCTTTTGGTACTGTGTCTATTCTTTTATGGGAAGAAACTACTGGGATTGTGGATATTGTTACAGGTGCATTGGTTTTTATTGGAGCTGTCTCTTGATGGGACACCAATTTGGCTAATACATGGAGGAAGCTTAATATGGCTTGACTTTATCTGCTGCTTCTCAGAGGATCTCTTTCCACATTGTGTTGTGAACTTGTGATGTTTGTTATTTCTGGGATTATATCTTTATGGCAAGGAAATGGTTGAGGAAACTTGTCTTAGTGTTACAAGTGTTTGTAACTAAGAGGATATTTAGAACAAGATGACTCACAAATGGTGAAACATTGTTTTACTTGATTTGCACATCAGTCTTGGTGCAGTTATGGCATCAGATTGAAATGGATGCTTGAGGTTGGGTTTTCTAGATAAGTTGTTTCATGTTGTAGGGGTGTAGCTTGAATATTTAGTTGTTTTCCTATTTTTCCTGTGGTTTTGTATTCATTTTCCTGTTTTCCTTTGGTTCTTCTAATCTTTTATGGGTGATTATTATTCATTCTTCTAAAGTTTAAACCTATTTTTCTATCAAACACTGCATCCATAGTTGCATCAGTCTTGACAGGTGGGTATTCTTAGTTGTAGGTGAATTTTTAGTAAGATTGAATAACAATTTAGAACTGCCAAATCACCCAGAAAGGGTATAGCTCAGTGATAGGTCGTTTGGCCACCTGACTGTAGGTCAGGAGTTTGGTATCGGTTGTACCTGGTAAGGGACACCTGAACTCCAGCTTGCCAGTAAAGAAAAGGTTAAAGAACTGCAATGTCATTCTTTATGAGTCGATGTATATATATTATAGGATGAAGCGTCTAAGATGTAACCCCTTACCTTCGTGATATTAATGATGGTACGTGCTACAAGTGTTAAATTGTATACAAAAGATGACATATTTGTTCTGATTGTAACTCTCTACAGACCCCGTCTAGTATGGGAAAAGGCTTAGTTGTTGTTGTTGTTGTAACTCTCTACTGAGGGAGGAAGACAGTGACATGATACTTAATTCTGTAGACAGTTTTATTGTTTCTAATTCTCAATGCCGATCAATCTCTTCTCCTTATCTTTTTTAAGTGTTTTTATTATGTTCTTTATATTTTAGCACTAACAAACATGCTTTGAACTCATCTCATGGGATGGTTATTACTCAGGCTGGTGATCGGCTCATACAATTGTATCATAATTTCATCTCTGACTTTGAGACGAAAATTAATCTGCTCAAACTTGCACACTTTGCTGTAATAGTTTCTCGTCAGTACACAGAAAGTGAAGCTGCAATTAGCTATCTCGAAGGAGTGATTGAGAAGCTTCGCACCACCAGAGAAACGAGGATAGAGGAACCAATTCTTTATGTAAGGATGCAGATAGCTGCATCTAAGCTTCAAAAAGGGGATAAAAAAGAGTGCAAGAAGCTTCTTGATGAAGGGAAAAGCACCTTGGACAGCATGACTGATATTGATCCATCAGTTTATGCTAGCTATCATTGGATTTCATCCCAATATCACAAAACTCTCCAGGATTTTGCTGAGTTTTATAAAAGTGCTCTTCTTTATTTGGCATATACAACCGTAGACACTCTATCAGAACCATTCAAGCTGGTACTCTCTCTCTCTCTCTCACACACACACACACACAAACATGCTCATTCACCGTGTGTGAGTGCACATGCGTATGCATGTGCTTGTATGTGTGTACGCAGGTGCATGAGTTTTGAATAGTACTTGAAGCTAGAATTTTGTTTATGAAAGAAGGGCTTATCTATATTCACTCTCCCAAGAGTTTCTTGAAAAAAACTTCATGAAAATCTCTTATGAGAAAAAATAATGCTAAAAGTTGCAGAAAATGAGAATGATGACAATAACTTGAATACGCATTTTTTATGCTGTTTGTCTGATCTCAACATGTTTTATGCCTTTTAGTGATTTGTCTAAGCTGTCTTGCAGGACTTGGCATTTGATCTCTCCTTGGCTGCACTTTTGGGTGACAATATCTATAACTTTGGAGAGCTTCTTGCGCATCCAATTGTATGATAAATTCGACAACTGTTTTTCCTTATTTTATTTAGCAATGATGGTCTTGGTTCTATGTTAGTGTGTCTGCTGTACTCTGATTGAGCCCATGAATTGTGTTTTGAGCTTGTGCAAAAGAGTTGTGTTTAGGTGTTACTCGATTTTCAGTCTGCCCTACCGTGCATAGTTCTCCTTAAGGAATCCTTGTACTTCTACATAATGTATTCTTAGTTGTAACTCTTTTCTCTTGTTTTGAGTTTTTAAGCAACATATAGTTGTGAAAATAACACCAATATCTCGCCAATGATATCCACAAACTCAAATACAAATGATCTCGCAAGATCTTAAATAAGCCAAATTACCAAACAAATCACCAAACACTTGTGCACAAGCCAAACCTAGATAGAATAAGTCAAGTGAGCATTAAAAACTCTAAATTTTATTAATAACACATTCCCTCTATTTAGAGAGGCTTTACAACATCAATAAGATAAAGAGTTTGGCAACAACTACTCCCAACAGCTACACAACTAGCCGTTTATCCATTGGGGAGAGGGTTGGCCCTTGAGGCCCAGTCTTAGTGGTCCTGTTGGGCCCTAATGACCCAGACTACCTATTACAAATTAACACCCCCTCAAACTTGCGGTGTATATATCCAAAGTTTGTCGGACAAAAACATAAATCTAGGAGTTGACAAAGACTTAGTGAAGAAATATGTCAATCAACCTTTTTTTCAAGCATTCCTTCTGACAGTCCATCTCAATATGTTTAGTTCTTTCATGAAATGTATTATTTGAATCAATATACATTGCATTTTTGTTGTCACAAAGCAATTATGTAGAGTCCTCTAGGGCAATCTCCATGTTTGCTAGGAGTTCAATGATCCAAGATATTTCAGCTACTGTAGTGACCATGACTATGTGATAATGTCTATCGTTAAGATCCCCACCCCAATCAACATAAGTGTAAGCAGTTAATTTAAGTGAAGATGATGAGGTTAGAATGATCCTCTTTCAAGTGTATCCTTTATGTATCTCACAATCGGCATAACCGCACTCACGTGTATACTCGTATGGGCTTATTGAAATTGACTTGCCACATGTACTGCTTGTGCTATGTCTGATCGAGTGATGGTAAGATATGTCAAGACTCCTATCATTTTTCGTAGGGAGTGGGATTCTCTAATTTTTCTCTATACGTCACCTTTGGCATGTTCACTTTCTTGTAATTTAAAACCTGACCTATTAAAAATATCACTAATAAATTTTGTTGGTAACATAAAATAACCTCTGTTATTACGGATTATTTCTATTCCCAAGAAGTAACTAAATAGACCGAGAACTTTTAGTTCAAATTCTTTATGCAAATCTCTTTTGATATGTAATATCTAATTTTCATTGCTTCCAGTGATATCATATCATCTGCATATAAAAGTAGAATCATAATAATTGCATCAGTTTTTCTTACAAACAAGGTAGTGTAACTATAACAAGAACAAAAATCTCATGCATGCATAAAATTCTCAAATCTATCAATCCAAGCCTTAGGAGCTTCTTTGAGTCCATATAAAGATTTTTTTAGTTTAAAAACATAGTTACTTTGAGCAATGAATCTCGGAAGAGGTGCCATATTAGATATTTTCACTAAGATTTTCATTCAAAAATGTATTTTTAACATCCAATGATATATATCCCATTCTTTAATTACACAAATAGAAATTAATATATGAACAATAGTCATACAAGGAACATGCATAAAGGTTTCTTCACAATCAATCCCGTATTCTTGAGAGTACCCCTTAGCCATAAGTCTTACTTTATACTTTTCAATAGAACCATCATGATGAGTTTTGACTTTATAGACCCACCTAAAACCAATAATTTTCTTTTTCTTAGGTTTTGGAACAATGTCCCAAGTACTATTCCTTTCTAGAGCTTCTAATTCATCATTCATTGCTTTCCTCCATTCTAAGTTATTTTTTGCTTGGTCATAATGATTGGGTTTAAGGATACTCGATATGGTTGTTATATGGTTTCTATATTGAAGTTGAAATGATTCATAAGACACAAATCTTTGAGGGATTTTATGATCCTTTTGCTAGGGGTATTATCATTTTCTCCATTCCTCCTTAGATAATGATGTTTAATTTGACTTATTAGCAAGCTATAAACTCATCGAAAGCGGCAGAATGGGAGAAAGCCATGGATGAGGAGATTAAATCGATTGAGAAAAATTAAATCTGAGAACTGGTTGATTTGCCAAAAAGAAGGAAAGCCTTAGGCTGTAAATAGATTTTGGTCGATGGTTCAATCGTCATGTTTAAAGCGAGGTTGGTTGCAAAGGGTTTCTCGCAAAAAGAGGGGATAGATTATGTTGAGACATATTCCCTTATTACCAAATTTGCATTCATAAGAATAATCTTGGCGATATCTCATATTATGATTTGGACTTACGTCATTTAGATGGTAAAGACAACTTTTCTAAATGAGGATTTAGATGAAATCATATATATGCAACAATTAGGCCTGTCCTGTTTTATGGTTCTTAGTGTTGGGCAGATAATCATCAACATGTATAAAAGATGGCTATGACAGAAATGAAGATGTTGAGATGGATGAGTGGTCATACAAGAAAAGACCGTATACATAATGAGGTTATTAGAAACAAATTAGGAGTGTCACCAATAGAGGATAAAATGAGAGAATATCGTTTAAGATGGTTTGGACATATAGAAAGAAGATGAAGAACCTGGAAGAAGGTATGAAAAAGTAAATTTGTGAAGTATTAAAAGAGGTAGAGGACGACCACAAAAGTGTTGGAAAGAAACAATGAAGAATGATCTAGCTTATTGTGAGTTAACTGCTAACATGGCACATGATTGGGATCTGTGGAAACAAAGAATCCATGTAGCCGACCCCGTCTAGTATGGGAAAAGGCTTAGTTGTTGTAGTTGTTGTTGCATATATATGCAGCAACCCGAATGATATATAGTTGAAGGCCAAAAAAAAAGTATATAGGTTGAGAAAATCCTTATATGGCTTAAAATAGTCACCTCACCAATGGTATTTGACCTTTCAAAATATCATTATTGAACTTGGGTTTGTGGCTAATGAGCTTGATCACTGTGTATATGTCTGGAATAGTGGGAGCCACTTTGTCATCTTATCTTTATATGTAGGTGGGTTTTTCTAGGATACTCCCAAGTATCAAAAGCATTGTCAAACATGCTTATTCGGTTACAGAGTTTTTCATCTACATTTTGGCCAATAAAGTGATTTTGGGATCGTAGTTCTTCCATTTTTTCAACTCTTGTTTATATTTCTCTTGTAACATGAGAAATTCATCACCATCAAGACCTTTCTCTATCCATTTGAGCTCTTTAATTGTACCACCAATATAATCCCAATAGTCTTTAGAGATAAAATATTTTTTTCATGTTGCATGCCAAACTAATACGAAGAGTACCTTGATTCTCTAAAGATGATTAAACAACAACAACAACAACAACAACTAAGCCTTTTCCCATACTAGATAGGGTCGGCTACATGGATTCTTTGTTTCCACAGATCTCTATCGTGTGCTATGTTAGCAGTTAACTCACAATAAGCTAGATCATTCTTTATTGTTTCTTTCCAACACTTTTGTGGTCGTCCTCTACCTCTTTTAATACTTTCCAAATTTAGTTTTTCTAACCTTCTTACAGGTTCTTCTTTTGATCTTCTTTCTATATGTCCAAACCATCTTAAACGATGTTCTCTCATTTTATCCTCTATTGGTGCCACTCCTAATTTGTTTCTAATAACCTCATTATGTATACGGTCTTTTCTTGTATGACCACTCATCCATCTCAACATCTTCATTTATGTCACAGACATCTTTTGTACATGTTGATGATTAACTGCCCAACACTCAGAACCATAAAACATGGCAGGCCTAACTGCTGCTCTATAATATTTACCTTTTAATTTTAATGGTATCTTCTTATCACAAAGAATACCTGATGCTCCTCTCCATTTTAACCAACCAGCATTAATTCTATGTGTAACATCTCCATCAATTCTTCCATCACTTTGAAAAATTGACCCTAGGTATTTAAAACTTTCCTTTTGGGGAATGCAATGTGTGTCAATTTTAATTTCTATGTCCTCTGAAGTAGCCAAATGATCAAACTTACATTCTATATATTCTGTCTTTGTTCTACTAAGTCGGAGGCCTTTGTTTTCTAATGTTTCTCTCCATAGTTCCAATTTTCTATTAACTTTTTCCTTAGACTCCTCCACTAATACAATATCATCTGCAAATAACATACACCAAGGTATTTCATCTTGAATATGTTTTGTTAACTCATCCATCACCATTATAAACAAGTATGGACTTAAAGTTGATCCTTGATGTAACCCAATATTAACTTCAAAGAAGTCTGTCGTTCCTTCATGAGTCCTCACACATGTTTTTGCACCATCATACATGTCTCTTATAAGGTTAATATATGTCAATGGGATACCTCTTTTTTCCAAAGTTCTCCAAAGAACCTCCCTCGGTACCCTATCATAAGCTTTTTCTAGATCAATAAATATCATGTGAAGGTCTTTCTTTTTTGCTCTAAAATGTTCCATAAGACGTCTCAAAAGGTGAATCGCTTCAATAGTAGATCTACCTGGCATAAATCCAAATTGGTTCTCTGTTGTACTTGATACTTGTCTTAACCTACGTTCGATAATTCTTTCCCATAATTTCATAGTATGACTCATTAACTTGATACCTCGATAATTCGCACAATTTTGAATGTCTCCCTTGTTCTTATATACGGGTATAAGTGTACTTGCTCTCCATTCCTCGGGCATCTTTTGGTTTTTCCATATTTCATTAAATAGTCTTGTGAGCCAAGTGATTCCTATTTCTCCTAGTATTTTCCAAACTTCTATAGGAATATTATCTGGTCCTACCGATTTACCACTCTTCATATGTTTAAGAGCCTCTTTGACTTCATTCTTTTGAATACGTCGGTAGAAATTGTGGTTTATATACTTTTCTGACTTG
This sequence comes from Brasenia schreberi, assembly GCA_036023115.1. NCBI lineage: Eukaryota > Viridiplantae > Streptophyta > Magnoliopsida > Nymphaeales > Cabombaceae > Brasenia > Brasenia schreberi. Next base: position 2,741,693 of record JAYKKT010000043.1, read on the forward strand.
GCTAAATCTCCTAAACTAATACTAACATCTTTATTTTCATTAAAAAGATTATAAAAATAGTTTTTCCATCTATTTCTTATATCATCATTTACCACTAGAATTTTTTCATCCTCGTCTTTTATGCATCTAACATAATTAAGATCTTTAGTTTTCTTATCTCTAGCCCTAGCTATCCTACAAATATCTCTTTCACCCTCTTTTGAGTTGAGTTTTTTATATAAGTCCTCCCAAATCTTAGCTTTTGCTTCACTAACGGCCTTTTTTGCTTCCTTCTTTGCTTTCTTATAAGCTTCTAAAGTTTCACTAGTTTTCTTAGCATAATGTAATTTGTAACATGCCCTCTTTGCCTTGATTTTGTTTTGTACTACTTCACTCCACCACCAAGCTTCTTTTTGTGCTGGTACACCTCCCTTAGATACCCCTAACACATCTTCGCCACTTTCCTAATATGTATAGCCATATTGTTCCACATATCAGAGGGTGTACCAACATAATTCCAAACATCTCCTTGAAGGACTTTTTGTTTAAATATATCTTCTTTCTCGCTTTTGAGGTTCCACCATTTAGTCCGAATAGCTCGATGCACTCTTTTCTTCTTTGTCCATTTTTTTATTTGTAAATCCATAACTAAAAGTCGATGTTGGGTGGTTAAGCTTTCTCCTGGAATTACCTTACAATCTTTACAACACGCTCTATCTTTTTTTCTACAAATAAAGTAATCAATTTGTGTTTGTGATAAGCCACTCTTATAAGTAATTAAATGTTCATCTCGTTTTTTGAAGATTGTATTGACTATAAAGAGATCAAATGACATAGCAAAATTTAAAATCTCCCTACCTTCCTCGTTTATATCCCCATAACCAAAGTTTCCATGAATCCCTTGATATCCTAATGCCTCTTTACCGACATGTCCATTTAAATCTCCTCCTAAACAAATCATCTCCCTTTGTGGAATCTTTTGAAACACCTTATCTAACTCTTCCCAAAAAACTGTCTTTATACTATCTTCTAGTCCTACTTGGGGTGCGTAAGCACAAACTATATTCAAAACCTCTACTCCTAACACTAATTTCAATGTCATGATTCGGTCACCATATCGTTGTATGTCTACTACACTCTCCTTTAAATCTTTATTTATGATAATACCAACTCCGTTTCGGGCCTTTTCTTTACCTGAGTACCATAATTTAAAACCTGTATCCTCTATCTCCTTTGCTTTTTCTCCAACCCATTTTGTCTCTTGTAAACATAGAATATGAATCTTTCTCCGAATCATAGTATCTACCACCTCCATTAGCTTACCCGATAATGTTCCGATATTCCAAGAACCAATACGAATCTTATTATCTAGGACTAGCTTCCTTACCCCCCGCATCCGTCCATAATCAAAATGCGGAGACCCTCTCTGAAAATTTTTCACTACATTCGGGCGGCAATGTAGCGGGACTAACTTCTTTACCCACACCCGTCTATGATGTGGGAACCCTCTCTGCAATTGATTCACTACATTCGGGCGAAAATGTAGTGGCCCTTGCTTACTTCTTACTGCATTCGGGCTCTGCAACACGTCGCTAGGCGGGGACGCCCCAAAGCAATGCTCATAATTTTTGTAATCCATGTTGTAGAAATCCGACGAAGTTTTACGCTGGCTGTCGGAAGCCTAACACAACCCTCCTCCTTTATCCGGGTTTGGGACCGGCAATGCAAGGGTGATCCCTTACATGGGCGGAGTTCTAAAGATGATTAAACGATTCCCAAATTTGAGGATCTTCCCACAATCGGCAAGAATCACAATGCAACTCTAATTGGATCTTTTGACTCTGATATCATGTGAAAATAACACCAATATCTCGCCAATGATATCCACAAACTCAAATACAAATGATTTTGCAAGATCTTCAACAAACCAAATTACCAAACAAATCACCAAAAACTTCATGCATAAAATAAAAAAAACAAGTCAAGTGAGCATTAAAAACTCAGAATTTCGTTAATAACACATGCCCTCTTTTTATAGATGTTTTACAACATCAGTAAGAGAGAGTTTGGGAGCAACTGCCCCCAACGGTCAACGGCTACACAACTAGCCGTTGGGGTTGGGCTAGTAATGTAGCCGCTGGAGAGGGGAACTGGCCTTTTGAGGCCCAGTCCCAATGGTCCTGCTGGTCCCTAATGGCTCATACTAGCTATTACAAATTAACAATAGTTGCCTTCTAGCTAAACCTTTTTCCTTTTTAAATCATATAAGGCAAGTGATTCTTAACATACAATCTCAATTTCTTTCGAATGCTATCTGTTATCAATGTGGAGTCTGATTTTGTGTCCAAGGATTCATTTGTCAGAATCTCGATACCTGTAGTGTTGTGAACCTTGTTTGTGCAGTTGTTTCCTGGCATATTTAGGTTTTCTTTACAAGATTAAAAAGCCATTGCAGATAACTCTCATGTGGTGAATTCCATGTTGCATGTTTTAGTTGTTGGAAGTTCTGGACCAGTTACTAATTCCATTACCTAGTTAGTATTAATTTATTATTATGGGTGCATCTGGAAGATGACTTCCATATTGCGCATTTCCAGTCACCACGGCTTGACTTTCATACCAGTTGACTAAAACTGATTTTGCAGTTGCTGTTCTCAAGTAAGTTCTTGAGAACGTAAGTGTGGGCAGGTCACCCAGCCCTAAAGCAGGCCTTCTAGTCGGGTTCAGGCAGGGGCAGGTTTGGAAGGTCATTTTTTGTTTGAACCTGGCCCTAGTGGCCTGTTTTTTGAGCAGCCTCCGTTCGGATTCCAAGAACTGGCCAATAGTATCTGGGTTACCTGGGAGTTGGATGGGTACCTGCCAACATAACGCATGTATTATTCATTGGTCTTAGAGTGACTATTTTATCCTGCATGCTTGAGAACATTCAATGGAGAGCTCATTTTGAAGATTCCTGATTAGGTTCGGTTAGTTGGTATCAAAGACTTGATATTCACATCTAGCACTACAGTTGTTTTTTATCTGTCGTAATATGTTTCTTTACCTATACAGAGGATGGTAGTTTCCTGCACACTGCTAACACTGTTCACTTTGGGCACACATTAAAGGGTGAGGGCAAGTGTGTCATGTATAAATTTTAAAGGGTATTTGAAAAAGCAAAAAAGGCAAGCGGATGATACCCTGGCCCCACTCTTCAATGGGTGTGTGGAAGTACATAACGTCAAGGAATGGATCACTCTTTTTTCTCACACTATATGTGGTTGTGTGTATGATGAATCGGTTTGCTGTTTGACATCTCCCTAGAGCAGCGGTTTAGTTTTTGGCATGAATTATAATCGAGGAAGCAGAAATGTGTGGAAAAAGCATAATGCCTGTAGGGGCTTGTACTTTTATTATGATGCTGCCTTCAGGATTTTTTCGTTCTCTTTCATCCTAGACTTTCCATCAAGTTATTTTGGTCCACATGAAGCAACCTTGCTTGGCTATGAAATTTAGTTGAAGCCATCATTATGTTGGCGTGATTCTTGCCTGTAGCATTTTGTTGAGTAGTTTCAGAGTTTCCTTGGGCGTGAATTAAACTTCATGATTGTGGCATTAGTGTTGCACAATGTCACACGGGTGCGGGTACAGGTGCGGGAAACATAAAATTTCAAAAATATTGGGTGCGGGAACATGGTTAAGGTATATAATATTATATATAATATTCAAACTAGAGCAAGTGAGAAATCAATTACATAAGTATATGACAATAATAACTATACAACTTTATATTAAAACAAAACAAGTAAACAACTACTAATTTCGTCATAATTGTAAACATAAATTAAGATGAAAAGGAAATCTTAATTATTCCCTAAAAAACACTAAATATAAGGTGTAACCATGTAAGAGAGGAAGATGTTGGAAAGAAAACCAAAATAAGATGACCAGAACTAATTGACATAATTTGGATGACATGGTGGTACCTTCAAACCTGAACAATTAAAGGGGAAAAAGGGAACCTACATAAATTCTCTTTCCTCCTGTATATATGTTTGGATCCAGCTGGTCCATGATGCTTTTCTTTCAGTACTAATATCTAGAAGAGCACCCTTCAATGGAGCTATCGATTGATCCTCAGGAATACTGGGATCAATTTTGATGTTTGATAATAACCGGAAGAAAATAGTAGTCAACTTTGTCTACTGCCAAGTTGCTGAGGAGTTTGCTGATTAGTTGTTTATTGTTCTTCGTCAAGCCAAGTTTCTTGGTCATTACATACTGATACTCATCCATGAATTTGATATCGTATTTGTTAAAAGTAGTAAAATCAGGCCGCGTAAGAGAAAACCACAACCCACAAACTCACCTAAAAGAAACAAACAGTAATAAAAACACTTGTGGCTGGACAAATCAAAAGATGTACTATACCTTTTCATGGCATAGTTTGCCTCTTCGTCACTTATCGGTTGAGCCACTAACAAGGTTGTCATGAAATCTAATTGAAAATCTGTCAAGCATCCTTAACATAGGCGAGAGAGAAGAGAGGTGCAGAGGCGAGAGGCGCTTAACCGACAGATGCAGAGGTGAGAGAGAAGAGAGCGTGAGAGGCGAGACCATGTGATAAAACACGTTTTTGGGTGCCAACATCTCACCCAAATAGAGTGTCGCTGTGACATAGGTGTTGCATGATCTTATGGGTGTTCCAGTTTCAAATGCGGAATGATGAAAATACTGATATCAGTTTCTTCCATTCATATGTTTTGCTTTTATAAGGTTCGCTGATTATGATATTCTTCATAGTCAAACAGTCTGGTTACTCATGGGCATATCACATACATGCATTATGCTGTAATGATATATCTGATAATTTTTTGCTGAAATGCTGAATTACAAGTTTGCAAAATTCTATGTTCTTAGTTTTATTTTCTAGTTAAGGCGTTTGGTTCATTCTTCTTCCTTTCCTATCGTTTTCTGCAGATAAAAAGTCTTCTTGGAACAAATGTGGAGTGGCTGTACTACATCTTGCAGGCATTCAATACCGGCGACTTGGCTCGTTATCAAGAACTTTGTCATGCCCACGCAGCCGCTCTTAATTCACAGCCTGCACTGGTAGCAAATGAGGAGAAGTTGCTTGAGAAAATTAACATCCTCTGTCTGATGGAGACTATTTTTAGGTACTTGTATTTGGTACTTGTTTCTTAGATGATGTCTGCCTTTCTTTAGTTAGTTTTCTGGATGTCTTTATGTTAAAGCTGTGGTTCAGTTCTTTCATATGAGCAATCATGTTCATGTTCACTATTTTGTGACAGTCGTCCTGCAGAAGATAGAACCATCCCCTTGAGTCTTATTGCTGAAAGAACTAGGCTTTCTGTAGAAGACGTGGAGCATCTACTTATGAAAAGTCTTTCTGTAAGTAATCAAAGATTTTGCTAGCATTATCCTTATGGTCTTCTTTTATACTTAATTTCATTTTGGCATTTCGCTTGGCTGTGTTTAAGTTGCGTGCTGTATTAGAAGTATGCTTCTGTAATGATTTATTTTACTTGCAGCATTTATTTTCTGTTTGCATTATTGTGTTTTTTCATTATTGATAGTTATTTAGTTTCTGTGCCTTTGAGTCGGCTTTTGCACACTGCTACATTCTTATGGGAGAGTTCCTTGTTATCGTCAGTAGACAAGCATGACTGGAGGAAAATCGACTCATTTGTCACAAGTTCATAAGATCAAGATTTGTAACTAAATGTGAAAGGAATTCCTAGTGAAAAGGTGCATCCGTTGAGAAGTGTAGTGTTGCAAACAGGGCTCATGGTGCAGGTTTTTCTCATTTCTTGCGTTGTTGCAGTAGCAGTTTTGATTCCGTTGTTGCAGTAGCGGTTTGTTGGAGAGAGTTGGAAGTCCAGTTTGCAAGACTATTGACTTTTCTGGTCTTAATGTCAGATAATATTCTCTCTCTCTCTCTCTCTCTCTCTCTCTCTCTCTCTCTCTTTTGTTGGCCACTTCCTCTTCTGCTTTTGGAAGGGAAAGTTCCTTTAGATATCTTAAATCATTGTTTTTGCTTCCAGGTTAGGGTATTCAGAGGTTTGGTGTTTTGTGTCTCTAGCATGACATTGGTGCATCCATAATTTGATACTTTTGTTCATGCTGTTGGTGGATGTCATTGTTTGTGTTGGTTGTAAAGTTTGTGGATTCTGTTTATGCTTGGAACTTGTAATGGTTCTTAAACATTTACTACAGGTCCACTTAATCGAAGGCATCATAGATCAAGTCGAGGGGACGGCTCATGTTTCTTGGGTGCAACCTCGAGTTCTTGGAATTCCTCAGGTCAAGGCGCTTCGGGATCGTCTAGATGGTTGGTTGGATAAGGTCCATGGAGCTTTGTTATCGGTAGAAGCCGAGACGCCAGATATAGTATCATCGTGAACTGAAAGCATCTGTTGTTCTTTCTAACAATCTTGGTCTTCTGATATATATAACTAGGGAGGACTTGGACCTTACTTTCCTTTTTAGGCTTATTGCTCTTTTTGCTTAAATTTTTGTTGGTGGACAACTTTCTTGCTTTGTGATTGGTACTTGCGGTATCTGTAATTTTTTAAATTCTTACGATAATGTTCCCATGGATAAAAATCAGAGAGACCATGCGAGAAGCTGACATGAAGCGGCTGGTTCAATATTCTCTCTCTCTCTCTCTCTCGTTTTCTGGCTTTTGTTGACTAATGCTTTTCCTATAGTCAATATGGGTTGGGGTGAACCGCTTGTTACAGTGAAAAAGAATCAATGAAGCTCAAGTGAAGGAACCTACTCTGGCGCTTCACCCTGCCAACAAAAGCGTCTTCTCATGCTGGCGATAAATGATTCATCTCTTATGGTGCCCATTGACATCGAATGACTGAAATATCATTAAATTCTTTTATCTATAATCCGCAATTTCCCCGCGCTGCGATCTTTCCATTGGGAATTATTGGCTGATGCTATTTGTGTCTTCTTAGAAGCAAAGATTTGGCAGGATTTCTGACATCAGTTTTTGTTAGGGATGCGAGAATGTTGGATTAAAGGTCGCCATTCAAATCGATTAAGGGTCGGCAGGGGGTCAATTTTGAGTTTTTCTTCAATAAAATATATAGAAGGATGGGCCCAATGATTGGTAGTCCCTCTCGTCCTTCAACTGTTATTTCATATGACGATACTCTCTTTGGTTTCTCTGAGCTGCTTTTCTTATTTATGTATCTAGTTTAATCACTTGGAGGCTGCGATTTAGGATCTAGAATGCAAAGTAATAACCAAGGTGTTTATTCCTTGGCGCACAAATCAATCAAATCCTTGGACGCAAGGTGGGCAAGATAATACCAAGAATTTTCTTTCTTTTTTGATTCGTAGAAATAACTGTTGGCATTCTTTTGAACTAACTACTAGCATTTTTCTCTTTTTTGATTGCCACGATGATAGGTTTTATCGAATTAACTGTTAGCATGGAACAGTATTGATCTTAGCTGACAGAAATAGGCTTAATTGTTTTGATTGGTAAGATGGGGTTAGGCAATCCCCCTACCAGTTGAATCGCCGGATGTAGGGACTCCAAGTCCCTTACAAAACAAGGGCAGACCTCAGGTCCCTACTCTCTCTATTGCGAGTAGGAAAAGCAGATGGCAAACTTTGACTTCTTCACCTTAGTTAGGTTTGCATAATAATTAGGTGCACACACAAAGAAAAGCGCGGAAACCTAAAATTCTTAGATGACCAATCTTGGGTCAATGTGATTTTTGAAGTATGGCTACCCCACACCCATGTCCCGCAACCCTTGTGAGGGTTACACTTTGCAAATACAAACTTTTCCCATAATAGATGGAGTCACCCATACTAGATGGAGTGGGCTACATCGATTCCTACAAGTCCTTGTTTCCAGATAACCCGGCTCAAAAGCCTAACACAATCCTCCTCCTTAATCCGGACTCGAGACCGACTGCAGGAGGAAAATGGCACACACACACAAAGAATGCGCAAACCAGCCATGCATTTCATCAACAAGCATGATATTAGATAGTTCAACCAACCAAAATCCAACAGTTACTCCCCCTTTCATTGCCATCACAGTATCTATAGCTGTGCTCCTACTACTTGGTTCTTTAGTCTTCGCTTCTTCCCTTCATATTCTCCTCTCCATTCTCACTGCTGAGCGCACTGCATCCTCTGCGCACCACCAGTGCGTTCCTCATCCTCCTCGTAAGCCTCCTGGGCCTGGCTCTGCTTCCTCCTCATCTCTTCCTCGATGTTGACATCGTGCAGAGTGGTCTCCTCGCATTCATCCAGCTCCATGTCTGTCAACCCTGCTGATGACCTTGGCGGCAGCACCGCTTCAAGAGCCTTGCACTGGTCTCGCGTGAGTGAATCAGGGAAGTCAATAGTGAAGTGAATGTAGAGCTTCCCTTTCATGAAGGGCCTCTGGTACGTCGGCATGCCTTCGTCTTCTATGGCCTTGTATTGGCCTGTCGCCAAATCAAAAACCAACTAAGCAACCAAAGTAACAACTGGATCAACTCAAGTTGCGGAGGACTCTGCAAATTTCACTACAGATTCAGCGCTATTAGTTCATACGGATTCCTTTCATGATTCTATCAACTTGTAACAGATTCAGAAAGGGGTTGTGTCCATTTAGGTGGTTTCTGTCCATGATTCTATCAATTGCTACATATTCAATAATGGGTAGTCCCAACTTTAAGAGGACATTCCATCAATTATCGCAGTATGATGGAATCAGGATAAAGTAGCGTTGTTTTTACACGCACAGATTCTATTCGCTGGTTTAGTATGATGAATAAGATTCAGGAAAGGGTCAAAGGAATGACGTTATATGACTAATCATGATTCTATCAACTAGTGCATTATCGTCAGCTCATGATTTTGGCAAATTGTATATACAATATAGTTATAGCATATGATGTTTCTACTGATCGCTTCATTATGATCTGCAGATTCACAAAGAGAGTATTTTGTCAAAATCTACACCATTCTATAAATTCAACAGGTTCAGGAAAGTAGGAAACTGACCGGGCTTAACAATCTCCCCGGGCTGAGACTTGATCAGCAATTGCCGATTGTCCAAGTGGGTCAATATGAACTGGAAGCCACAAAGTGCCTCAGTCAGGGAAAGAGTGTGCTCCACAAAAAGATCATCCCCTTTTCTCTTGAACCTCGCATGCTCTTTTTGTTGCAGAACGAACACTATATCTCCTGTCAACGTGTCGGGCTGCAGTCACATAAGAACCAAACGAATTGCACGAAATGAGCCTCATTCAAAATGGAGTTTCCACTACTACACAACATTTCAGGATCTATTTCCATAGAAATGAAATCAAAATTTAAAAAGTGAAGTGGGGTGAATCGTAGAGAAGAGAACTCAAGTCAATCTTCCAACTCAGGTTATCAGGTTATCAATCAGACTAGCAAGCACATGCACCAACAAATGCAAATAGCACCAAGTTGTGAAATCTATCTACCGCTTCATCAGCCTCGCCCGCGAAGGTGATCTTCTGGCTGTTCTGCATACCCTTCTCGACAACCACCTCAAGCACCTTTTTATCCTGAACAACCTTCTCTCCCCTGCATTGTGAGCATCTATCCTTGTCGCTGATCGTCTCACCGGTGCCTTTGCACTCATTGCACGGATGCTGCATCTGCTGAATCATACCAGGCCCCAATTGCCGAATTGAAACCTTCATGCCGCGACCTTGGCAGCCAGGGCAATTCATCGAAGCACCTGATTTTGATCCTTTCCTGCCAGAATCAAACGCTACACAATCAAAACATGTTCTAATTCACGCTGAGGAATCCAACATAGACGCACAAAAGGACCACAGATTGCTCACCCATTGCATTTGGAGCATATGACATTGCGTGAGAGGGAGAGCTTTTTGGAGGTGCCATTATAGAGATCCTCAAGGGAAACCTTGAGGGGATGGATCACATCCTCGCCCCTCCTCTGCCGCCTCCCCCTGCTGCTTCCACCTGATCAAAACGCAAAATTTGTCGCATCAAACAACAAATTCGAATTGAATCGTTCCGAAATATGAAAATTCACTTGATTTTGTGATATACCACCGAAAGGATTGCCACCAAAGAAGGATTCAAAGATGCCAAACGGATCTGCCATCTCGCTGTCACCACCCATCCCTTCCTTGAGGGCGTCTTCGCCATATCTGTCGTAGATTTCTCGCTTCTTCGGATCGTTCAGCACCTCATATGCCTGAGCTAGCTCTTTAAACTGCAAAGAAAACATTGATTCGGCATCGAAGTCACAAATAGTCCACAGGTTAACCCCTCGTTTCATCTTAAACAATGGAAAACACGAATAAAAGAGGTAGGCAGAGACCATCTAGTCAAACGCCAAATTTCTCATAAAACCCATTTCCCAGAATGATGCAGAGGTTGAAAGAGAAGGTGATACTTGATAATAACAATGAGATAGAGTGATCCCTAAAGAAAATTAAGAATCTGAAACGCACAAAGATGGGAACCCCCAACAGAAAACATTGAAATGGCAACAAACCCACAAATCGTTCACTGATTAACCCCTCGTTTCATCATAAACAATGCAAAACGCGAAGAAAGAAGCACACAAAGACCATCCAGCCCAAAAGGCAGAATTTCTTGAAACCCATTTCGCAAAATGATCGAGAGACCGACAGAAAAGGTGATACAAACTCAACAACAATGAGAGAGAAAGAGAGATTCCACAAGGAAATTAAGAATCTGAAACGAACAAAGATAAGAAAACAATGCATAGCAGAGACGTACCTTCTCCGGATCACCACCCTTATCAGGATGGTTCTTAATGGCGGCTTTCCTGTAGGCCTTCTTCAAATCGTCCTGCGATGCGTTCTTCGGCACCCCCAAAACCTCATAGTAACGAGTGTTATCGCTCTTCTTCCGAGACCTCCCAAACATCTTCGATCAATCAATCAAGCCCCCAAAAGACACGCTTTTCTCCGATTCCCCGATCCCCCGATCCAAGCTAATCGATCAAAGGGACAAACAAACAACCAAGGACAACAGAAAGAGAATTTTGCCTTCGTTTTTGTATTTTGAGAGATCGAAAGTTCTCTGAGGCAAGAAAACAAACTGGTTGAGGGAGGAGTTGGGTGAGGTAGGTTAAAATGGAGAGCCTTCGGTCCACTACGGACGATAAGATTGATCCGCGGGCAGGGGAGAGAAGCTTCGGGCCGTCGACGGTCAACCACCGTGGAAGGCTCTGGAAGCTTTCCCCGACGCTGCAATGCGGGAATTTCCTTGGTTGCCTTCTCTAAGCGTCTTCTGGAGTCTTCCGCGGACCCCATCTGTTTCGTGTTCCCAACGAGTGGTTGACGTCCGATTCTGGTTCTAGTAAGGTCCGATTTTGTTAAGCTCCAACTCGAACTGGATACAGAAGAATGCTTTTGCTTTTTACCTTTTTGGGTACTTTTGTTTCACCCGATCGAGCATAATAGCTAGGGATGGCAGTCTGGGTTCTGAACTCGACCCAATTGAACCCGAATGAGGCAGGTATTACCCAATTTAACTGGGTTTCGATTTGGTTTCGAAGAAAATGCAGATCTCTTTGACCAGGTATGTGATGGGCACCACATAAGACCCATACCATACCGGAATTATATACGTATTATGTATATATATAACTCAGCAAAATCGAGGTTGACATTGATAATATATATATATTAAATACATAATGTCTTTCGGTACTTATCGCAAATCTCAACCATCAATCTTTAATGATAAATAATTGAAATCGAATTCAAAAAGTAAAAAGTATACATTATTGTAAATGTAAAATGTATACATGTATCTTTTATCTTTTGTCAGGTTTGGGTTTGGGTATACTCGAGCCCAACTCAATATTTTGTGGGTTCACTTTGGGACGATCAGGACCTGACATGGGGTGCCTGATCCCCGACCTGAAGATGGGTTTTCTGGGTCAGATCCAAAATTGCACACCCCTACATTTGCACATTTGCACAATTTCCTGTCTTGAAGGCTGGAAATTTTGAAACCAGCCGAAACTTTCAACAGGAAACAATTCTGTATATATGAAACGGAAAGGACTATTGATCAATTTTTATTATTGTACAATTCAAAGAACATAAGTATTAGTTTAAACTTGCCTCATCTAGATAAATCACAAGTAGAAACTTGGGAGTTATATTTCTGGTTTTTCAGTAAGAAAACATGGCTACTCCAATAGAACAGCTGCGACAGATGAGGAGAGAGCTTCTTCTCTAGGATCGCCACCTTCCAGACGAACGCCTTCAGGGTCTTCCTTGACCAGCATGGGCAACACACCAAGTGAAGTCCACACCTCGACGACCTTGGATCGAGCAGACTCCCCTAAGGTTACAGCAAATACAGCATCAAATCCTCCAGCTCCAGGAACGCCTGCTAAGAGAACTCCTTCCATTTTCATGGTGGCATACAAAAGCTTCGTCTGTGATTCGGGCTCAATCTGCATAAATGAAAGATGCATATAACAGATGTTAATGGAGAAACAAAGCCTCCTTGTTTATGACATTGGCTGGTGATGCTCATAAGGAACAGTTTTTGGAGAAGCTGAAAACCAAGCCTTCTCCCACACTAAGTGGGGTTGGCTATGTGGATTTATTGTCACCGTTCAGTTCGATCACGTGTCATATTAGCGTTTAACTTCAAAAAAGTAATATCATGTTTTTTTTTTCTTTTCAACACTTAAAAGGCCTTCCTCTCCTCTTGTAAAGTGTTCACTCTTCAAAATCCTTGCACCTTCTCACTGGAGCTCCATTTCGCTGCATTTCCAATATCATAAAAAAGTCAAACCTAACTAAACTCTAATTAGTCTGATGCCAAAGTAGCCAGGGAGATCAATGAGCGTGAGCTAGTATGCTTTTGATGATTTGATCAGTATGATTGATGACATATAAAGTTGTCATAGCAGAGGGTGTGTATGAGGAGCTCAAGTAGAGGCAATAAGGATGAAGCTCATAGACCATGCAGCTCACCTAAGCCTTGCTTGTTTAAAGTAACAATGGGACAGCCCAATGTTTTCCTAATCAAGAGCTCAGTTAAGCTCTTTTAAGTTTTAACCCCTCACATGTAAGTTGATTGAGCTGACTATAGAATGTTCTTGCCAGGTAAAGTTGTTTCTACACTATCAAATCAGTCTTTTCTGAAATAAGACCCCTACAAAATTTTTGAAGAAATAGTTTATAATAAGCTCAGTTAGGGCAAGACAGAATCTCGGTTTAAGATTGAGATCCATCACATTGCACCAAGCGGAGCTTGAACACCCTATCAGAATTTATGCACTAGTAGAGGTATAAGCACATCTTTCCAGTAAGTGTGTTGAGATCCAATGCAAGGAACCGTTCGCTAGTTCTTTCTCATTGAATATGAACATTTTTATGTGCGTGTGCCCATGTGTTTATATTAATTGGCACCACTTAGTGTAGAGAAAAGCTTGGTTTTGGTTGTGTGCTCCAGGTGCAGTGTCCATTAATGGCTATTCTAACTGGTCACAGTGGCCTGAAAATTGAACTTACCGGAACTCCTGCTTCTTTCCCCATGTCCTGCATTAATGATCTTATTGCAAGCATGGCATTTCGGGCTCCAAGCAATGCTTTAATAATGGCTTCACGAGAAGAGTTAGTAGCTACTTCCATCCACTAAGCATAAACAAAAGAATGCATTTTAGTAAAACAACATAAAAGCATGATATAGGTTGATCACGGAAGGAAATTAATGCATGAATTCAGAAAGCAGGAAAGTAGCAATTGTTGTTGTTCACTTGGGTAGCAACTATAGCATGAGAAGAAAATGTCACTATCACAACCGTTCTATAACAACTAGGGGCACTTGGGAACAGAAACTCAAAAAATTTCTCGCTTACTCCATAAATTTCTCTGAGCTCAATAAGAGAAATAGCTGGATGTATATATACACACACAGACAACAGCACACACAGTAAAAGGCAGAGGAAAAAGCACTCACTCAAAGCTTTGCCAAGGCTCACCTTATGCGATGCATATTTGCTGCATGTGCTGAGGACGATGTCATATGTCTCCCTTTGTTCCTTAGCAATTCTACTTAAGGTTTTAAGTTGCAGTTCAAGCTCTAAATTGGCTTCTGCCAGTCTTCGCCACAAGTCTAGCGATTTTTGTGGATCAGACTGCTTCCACTTGTTCACTGCGCCCACCATGGATGGAGTAGATGATCCTCCAGTTCCAGGTTCCCCTAGTATCTGAAAATTGACATCAGTGAACAAGTTAGATCAGGAGATCAACAAGAACACCGAAAAAATTGTTTATTCTGGAACACATTCAAGACCATGAAGTCAGATCCTTCGACCAAAAGATCATTTTTTTCACAACAGACAGTTGAAGTTTAGGATTGTAAATCAAATCAGGTATTGAGATATGATCAGAGAGATCATGGACAGACAGAAAACAGATAGTTTATTTATATTCTGTAGGATATGCTCAATGGGTCTGAAGAAAATGATGACGATAAGTAGGAATTACAAACAAAACATGTTTCATCTTCAGGCTGTGAACATTTGTTGCAGGACTGAAGGATATTGAGATACTCAGATACATCTATGCAACAGAAGATCGAGCTTGAAACTCACAAGCGCCATCGATGGAGGCAGTGAAAAATGTTTCTTTTCATGGTCCCACTTGGTCTTAAGGATATCGGCCATGATGTCTTGCAATGATGTTCCTTTGGCTTTCTCCTGTATTGCATCAAATGATAATTCAAAATTCTAGATGACAATTAGATCAGTAACAAAATTTTAGGTCATGCATTTGTTGTGCCAAAGCACACTCATAGTCATTACATATATACATTAGAACCTAAACGAAATGTGCATGATAGAGGCAGATACTGAACAGAGACCATCTAAACTCCTAACCTAAAGCAATCAAGAAATCAATGCTTCCTCAAGTAATCAATAATCTACAATATCCACCATGCAAATTCAGCATTCAATCAGACGTTTTGAGCCATTTATGACCCCAAATATGCACATATCATGAAACACAGACTAACTCCTTAATTGACAAACAACGGATCTCTCTTCTAAACATTATGAGCTCAAGAGCGAGGATCTAAATCAGATAACTCACTGGAATACAACTTGAATTTTCCAAACCAACTGTCATTTTCATGACGAAGAACAATCAGTATTTGCATCAATGTCAGCAACAGAATTGTTCCACTACGAGTTCCCAAAACTTAGAGCCAACTTGCCAAAGTTGGAACCTAATTTACAAAAGTTAAGATTTCCTCATCTAGTCAATGACATTTGTGCATATTTTTCTAAATAATTTTGCCGGACTAAGAACACAATAGTAACATTATCCTACACAGCGGGAGTTTCAAATAAGTACTAAAAATCCGCAGAGCTTATTTTGAGGTAAACATGTATTAAAAAATGCAAAATCAATACCAGAAAGAGTGATTTTATTTACATATTGCAACAGCTGTAAATTCTCCAAGGAAAGCACAGGGGCAAACACACACACACACAGACCTTTGCTGCTGAGATCACACTTGGTGAAAACCGAACATAGTGCTGGCTTCCATAGACTGCAGCACTGACATCAAAACCACTACCAACTTTCCCTTGGGCTACACAATGGGCAGTTTGGGCCACACCATGTACAACGTCTAAATCAGTGCCAAACTTCTTCTCTTCTATACCTTTTGATGAAAATGACAGATTAACGACCCCAAGATAATGAAGAAGTGATGCAACTACCGCTGTAGTCATTGCGGCAGAAGATCCTAGACCAGTTTTGGCAACTTCCGGCTTGCACATATCTTCATATGATCTTCCGCTGGCTTGGCCAATGTTGAAGATAATTGGTGAGAAAGTTGGAAGAGAAGCTAATGTCTCTGGTGTCAAGGGCAGTCCATGTGCTACAATCTGAAAAATCCCAGGCAAAATATTTGACATGATACAAAGTGACCACAATAACGCAAATAAAACCTAAGGTAAGCATCCAGCATTCTGAAAAAGAGGCCATCTAGTCATTTGTAATTTCAAGACAACACAAGGACATGCAAAAAGAAATCTACTTTTGCAATATGTAACGTTGGCCTGGTTAATTCCACCAATACATACTGAAAAGCTCCAAGATTGGTAGACTGCGCACAAACATATACATGTGTTTGTATACCCAAATCTAGCCTAAAAACATTTTTTCTTAAGTCTGAACATGCATGTGTTTGTCTTTGTGTGTCTACCTGCGTGTTGTGCCTGAGAGAGGGCTGAACATTACAAGCATGAGAGGAAAATTCTATATGAGTAAAAATCATTATGACTTAATAATGCTACATAAATGAATAAATAAGAATGAGAGAGATATGAACATTACAGGCATGAATGACACGTACCTGATTCCTATATGAGTAAAAATCATTAGAACCTAATATAGTAATATCAAGACCTGCATGAAAGGTCAATATTAACTTTACTAACTGTCTAGATGCATCTAAGTGAGAAATGGAGCGCATTTGTTTCAAGGTACTTTACCCTTGAGAAGCAACCTTCTCATTGTTTCTTTTTCTGGGTCGTCAATAAATGTTGCTTTAGCAGCAGCAACTGCATACTGAATTGCATATTCTACAAATGGATTGCTATTTTCCCTGGAAATCTGAAGCTCGTCAGATCATCTTGTGTGGACATGCCTCAGCATTATGCACATTAATCCATAACAGAAATACCGCAAAGAGTAGCATTACATCAATTAGAAATGCTTGTGGTTTTGAATGACATCTACATCCTTGCATAATAAATTTTAGTTAGAAAATCACAGAAGCATCACTATGATTTATAGAAGTTTGATGCAACAGTTTAAATATATAACGTTGTCACAAGGACACTCTAGATTTCTTAATATCATGCTGATAACATGAACAGCTTTTGATCAATGACCATATTAATGCACCTAAACCCAATGGCACAACAAATTTATGCAGAAACGTTCACTGCTGATTTTCTAAAACAGGTAATCATGGACTTCCTGGATAGGATGCAAATTAATAGAAGCCCCTTATTCTCATTCCTTTTCTTATAGAGTCATAGACAACTGCAATTGTGAAGAAAATAAGAAAAAGATATTGTGTTAAGAAAACCAAACCTTTAATACTTGCTTGTATGCCAAGATACTAGTATTGACTTGAAAGACTAGGCAGATATGACAAAGAAGTAGCATCTAATCAGAATTTAATCAGATTTATTTGAAGATTGACATTTTAATGTGTTCTTCTACAACAACAACAACAACAACAACAACAACAACTAAGCCTTTTCCCATACTAGATGGGGTTAATGTGCTCTTTTTCTACATACATTTAAACAAATGCATCACATGCTATAATTGATACCAAAAGATATCCAATCACCACAATTTATGCAAAACATATAAACAGACATATACTAACCTTGGCGAGTTGATCTCAATGTTCAAATTCTTTAGGCATAACTTATACATTGCCTCTCGAGATAATTGAGGTGATGTTATTTTTACATCAATCCACACCTTATAGATGAAGAAACTGAATAAGTTCAACAAACAAATAACACTAGAACCTACAAAAGAATACAAATTTCACATCTCAAACCATTGAAACATGCAAGACAACCAGTAAGCCAGCAAGCAGAGTAAGTGGAAATTGTTTCTGCCTAAACAATGCATACAGAGAAGCTACTTTGCTATTTAGAGAGGATACCCAGTTTTATTCTGCAACTGTATCTCCTTTTAATGAGATTTGACATGGAAAACTATGGCCCCTAATAGAAACTACAAAATTAAGTTTACGAAACCATAAAGTCTATATGATAGTGAATAAATCAACATGAATACAGTTTCCTTCCTCCTCAGTGCATATTGATAAACTATTTGCTGCATATGGACACTCCAATTATAATTATGTGACAGTCGCTCATCAGATATGTATCTCCTAAGAAATTCTCCCTGTTTCTATCCAGATCAATCCATTCGTATAATTTGCAAAAATATATTTCACCGCATAAACATTATCAGTTGATGTAGTATCAAAATCTGCACACAGCAAATTTCTGTTATCATTAACTAAAGAATTTTTTTAAAACAGCAATGCTGAATCACCATGTATGCACACTGAAAGGAACATATGAGAACAAGGAAGTTGGGCTTTAATATAAGTCAATATTCTGTAACAAGTACCTTGAACTTAACCACGTATTTTCCAACACTAGTGGGAAGTGCAACACCAGGACTTCCTAGGAGGTTATCTGTCCTAATACTATTCTCACGCAAGCTTAGTTTCATAGCTCTAATACGATCTGGTGCATTAGTGCTGGAAGATAGCAATCCCAGTAAAAGATCCAACAAAGTTTCCTGCAGACTTCGGCTACCTAACACAACCTTGCTTCTTTATCTGGGTTCCGTTCTTTATCTGGACTTTGGACAAGCTATGTAAAGGTGAAACCCTCACCAAACGTGGCTTTCTGTAGAATCTCAAGAGTTCTATTACATAATGTCATGCTCAAGGAAAAGATCAACAACCAATTCAGCTAGCAATCTAGAAACAACATAAAAGATTAGCTTATCAGGGTACCCATTCATGAACAAATGTAGCATAACTAGAAGCCGTATCTCTAAAGATCAATCCGTACCCATGACCAGCTGTCAGCTTTAATTTCCTCGTATAAAGGTCTCACAATCGCATAGAAACGTGACGTCGTACTCAACACAAGCCCAGGATTTGGCCGCTCCAGCAGAAGGTATCCACCAGTTATCAACACCTTTCCTGGGGCAGATGCCACTCTGATGGAACAAGAAAAGAAACACCATTTTGTGAATTAAATGAAACCTGCCAACAGAGATACGTACCAGGAATGAAGAGTTCACGTAGAAAAGGTTGCTAGAAAGTCAAGAAATGAGGCAACTTTTAGGCCGCGCCATGCATGCATCAGAGCTTCATTCAAATCAAACTCAATTCGAAGCTCATTACACCTCATAGAAACTGAACTGGGATGTGACACTACCGATCTAAACCAATGTCAAAAACTAAATTGCCTATGGCCAGATTCACCCACAATAGCAAGTACAAGATCATAGTATACCAAAACAAAAAAAATCATTTTTTCTTAAAACCAACTTACATTGCCATCTTAATTACGGTCGAAACTGAAGTTCTTCTTTTGATTGCGTTGGAGAATTTCTCGGTTCCTTTTTTGCAGGAACTTCACAGACAGAGAACCTGAAAGAGACAAAGATTCGTGATTGATAATCAATCGCCTGATCCTACTGAGTTCCTTTGAAGCAAACACCAAACTCTGTCTAGTTGAAAGTATAAGTTACTACCATCCGTTCATTGCCCACAAACAGAACAAAATGAAAACAGGCGAATGAGGAAGAAATATCATGCTTGCAGATCAAGATATGCGCAATTTTCCAACGAAAGAACAGATAAATCATATTTCCTTAGAAACTAACGGAAAAATGACAAGATATAAAACTCAAAGGAGCTTCTTCGTAGACAAACATCGAGAACAAAACCAAATCGATGCCCAAGAAAAACGCTTACGACGAGGTTGAGGATAAAGATAAAGAAAAAGGGGTTTGCGGAAGAAAAACATTACTCAACGATTCGTCCTGATCGCAACAACTTCGGAGTTTGCTGAGGCGGGAGGGAGAAAAAAACAAGAAAAACGATGACCGGCGTTTGTTTGCTTCCTAAGGAAACTGGGCGAAACCGTCAAACCGGGTCAACCGAAGCACTAAAAACTAAGCTTTTCAACACTCCAGTGATCACCAAACACTGATCTCCCCAGTAAGCTAATTCTCACACACACACACACACCGAGAGAGCCTGTGGAGGACTTTGTGAGGTATTAAGTAAAGGGTTCTCTCCAGATGGCGTTTTCCCGGGGAAACGTTGTGAAACCATTGTTTGTTTGCGTTTCGACACAGTGGGTATCCTCGGGTATCGAACTGCTGATCTTTCGCTTGAATTGAACCATTCTAGCAAGTGAACTATTGCTCGTTGTGCTTTGAAACCACTATTTCAAATTGTTGGTTCACAAAAAATGGCATTTCTGCACCCAGGGGGTTAGCTCAATGACCGCGGCAGCGTGCTCTACCACCATTGCGGCTGGTGGGGGCTTCGATTCCAAAGGTGTACGTGTAGATGTGTTAAGCCTCGGCCTTTTCTTGTAAAAAAGTAATTGATATTTGTAAGGTAATAAGAATTTGATAAATCGATCATTCTATACTATGTTTTTCAGTGACTCATGCCTTGAAGCTCGATTAAAACAATATTAAACCATCAACTATCTAATAGCGCTCCGATTGAAAAAATAAAAAGAAGATTAAGAAAAAAAAGAAAAGAAAAGAAAGAAGAGAAAGGAAATGATTCTAAAAAGATTTTAGTGATTTGGTTTTAATATATTTTTTGTTATTTGATATATTTATTTTATTTTTTATTAGAATCAAAACAAAAACTAAGATTAAGTTTTCAAGGAATTAAATGTGGTAGAAGTGTATCTTTCCAACAAGAGAGACGCACGTCGTGTCTCACTCATTGGGAGACGCACGGAAGTTGACATATTTTTTATTCTCTTTTTCTTGTTTTTTGATTTTGTTTTTTCTTGATTTTTTTTCTTAGATTAATAAGTAGATGCATTGTTCCGCTCAAGACAAACCTCAAAGTAGGAGAGATAGAAATACTAGAATTGAATGTTAGACGAGAGAGAAAGCCATCAAAAATAATTTTAGTAATAATTTTTTTTACGTCAATAGTAAAAAGAGTGTACATATATTAATAAGAACAGTAACATGTTGGGCCTAGAACGAACTAAGCATGGGTTAGCCGACTGCTCTTTTCCTCGTGTCCTGAGCCCAACATAAAGCCGACACGGAACGAGTTAAATCAGCTAAAATGCTTATTAAAGTTAATAAAAAATGTGTTTAAATAAACATTTTATTTTATAATGGATTTATTGATCATAAGCTAAGTACTTACTTCATAATTTATTGGTTAATCATCTCCCCTAGATAAAATCCAAGCCAACCGAGCAGATCGTGTGTTCATGTTTAGCTTGCAATTTATGAGCACCTCGTAAAGCTAATAACTGTTCATTAACTCGAACCGAACACTAGCTCGAGTCTCTCTCATTTCGAATAACACGAACACGAACGTGTTGGCTCAAACATCACAGTCCGAACACGAACACGTTAACTGGACCCGAACCACAATCAACTTGGTTCCCTTATAGACACGTGTTGAGCCAACGATTCTCTAATCTTTGATGACAAAGGCTGTCTGAATTTGTTAAATCGATGAAGGTAAAAACACACTTTTTTTTATTAAGCACACCTTTTTTTAAATACTAAAATCTCTAAATTATTCTTTATTAAGCTGCTCACACACCACGTCATGGAATTAAAAAACACAATTTGTATGCATCTTTTCTACATAGAAAATACATCAAAAATGTCTTTTTTTAATAGAGATGCATGTCTTGCACGTCTCTTTAAATATGTTGCATCTCTTTTTTTAAGAGACGGCATGTATTTTTTATCTCTTAAAAAAAAATGTACGACTCATGCTTTTTTTTCCCTCAAGGTAATGAGAGGATTTATGGTTAATAGAAGAAGAGAGTGAAAAGGGTTTTGAGAAAAATAATAAAATAATAAAAATAAAAGTGTGCATTTAATAATTAAAAGTGTGTAATTACCAAAGTACGATTTGTGGATGCATTGTCATAACCCGAGAGGCTCGTTATTAACGGAAGTAATAATAACGCGTCATATTCGAAAGGTAAGTGGCTTTATCACTTTAATTTGGAAGACAAGGAAGGGAGGGCATTCCACGTCTTGAGCAGAAAGCCGCCAGGTATTCCGTTTGCGCTGACGCTGTTTCAAACGCGAGGGAAGGTGCGATCGAGCCCAGAAACTGGTTAGACACCACCTCACCCGAACCTAGGCCCGTTCTAGAAGGCGACACTGTAAGCCTACTCACCGTCTGTCTGTGTCTCCGTCTCCGTCTCCGTCTCCCTCTCTCTCTCTCATACAGAGGTGAGAGGTGGACACCAAATGTTTGTTGAAATGTGTGAACCGCGGTCACGTCTCGTGACTAGTATGATTTAACCTCATGAAACTTTCACTTTAAACTTTCGCCGAACATGTTTTTTGAGTTGCAAGGAGCAGAGCCCATGATGTTAATTTGTGTGTGCTTTTCTTTCTCATCGAGATTGTGCTGTAGTTTCTATTCCTTTTTATCATGTTTGAGAATATTTAGCGTAGTATTTTGTTGTAACATCATCCTAAATGCGTATCAGATGCAGAATTCCATGCTTTATAAGTATAAAATTTGGAACTTTTGAGCTTCTACAAGAAGATTTGGCGCTTCTATGAAATTTGGTGATCCTCATTTCCTTAATTTATCCTTCATACAGAATTGACAGATTCAAGATAAACAACAAAAACATACAGAATAGGCAGATTCAGAACTTCTTGAAATGCTGTTGTTAACTGGTTGAGACAATAAGCAAGTTTGGGAGGCGGTTCTGATTGAAAGATGGCGAAGGGTATCATCTGGGCAACAGCTGAAGATTTGTCAAGAAATAGAGCAACTGTCCTCTCTCTCTATCGCCAGATCCTTCGCAGTTTGAACTCCCCTAAGCTCCCACTAACTCTGGCAGCTCGGCAAGCCAAAAAGGCTGAGGCGAGTAACATATTCTCACTCGCATCTGAAGAACGCTCTCTCCACAACATTGCCGACCTCATGGATGCTGCTGAATATACAATTTCTCTTCTTCGAAAAGGCAACGTCCCCTGAAGAATCAACTAATTGTTGGTTTCTTGAATTGCTCAAAACTTCATGTGTTAAGCACTGGAAGTGTTTAGGAGAGAGGTACAAACATATACATGGCTTCTGGATCTCGTTAATTAGAAAACTTCTTTATTATTGGCAGAGCTGGGTTTAGTTCTACCCTTATTTGATTGACATATGCCTATTTATCTAATTCTGATTGTCTCATTTTAGGTCTAACTTGCACCATTGAAACTTCACATTTTGAGCATTACTTTCTGCTTCATTTTTATGCTAACTAGGGGAGCACAAGTTTTATTTTATATGTAGGGTTGGTGGAAGTGGTATATAAAATTGAGTTGAGGATTGAATAAGGATAGGGACATCAATACTTTCTTCTGTAGAAGCTTGTTACAGAGGCAATCTCAACTTAAAGATATTAGGGAACATCAAGTTGTTTATCTTGTGCTATTCAGCATTCAAAACTTGTTTGGCAGATGCTTATGCGTAATGAATAGCAAAAGAGAGAGATCAAACACGGGAACAATGACACAAATCACAGTAGACAAGATTCATGTGGTTCGGAGAGAGCCATTTCTCCCTCCTACCTCTATCATAGAGAAAAGAATTTCAATCTCACCAAATTACAGGATGAAGACTGCTTTATATACCTATTTGGGTTAGGTACGATTGAAAATCAGGCTGCACGTCAGACTCCAACAGAGACAGAATCAAGCTTGTTAGCTATTATTGTTCTCTCGGGATTAACATAAAATATAATCAAGAACACCTTATACAAAATGCAGTGTTTGGGCTTGTCTTACCCGAAAATCAGGCTGCACATTGAACTCTTTCTTTTCCCTTAGTAGTCAAGTTTCTGTACTGAAGTCTATTAGGAGGAGACTTTCCGATTGCATCTCAAAGTGGTTTTTAGATTGACAAAATATAAGCAAGAGCATTTTATACAAAAGACAATGTTTGGGCTTGTCTTTCAAAACTTAGAAATGCCAAGAGTTGAGAATATATCGAGTTCCGGCTATATAAACTTTGTTTGCATGGATAGTTGGTCCTTGTGAAAGCCCTTCAATACATACCAAGATCTTTCAGTTACAAAGGTTAAGAGGAATCATCAGAACCCATACTAAGATTAGTCTTCCTGTTGCTTGTGCTATAGATCAAAGTATATAGTTTTAGTGCCTTCTCTAATGTTTTTTGCCAAGTTATCTTTGTTTTGGAGTCTAACATTTAAGACTCTGGAAATAGCAATTTGTGTAGGTGGGTCAATACCAAAACAAGTTGAGCCACAACTGTGCTCAGAAACCTATTTGATGCATCAATTAGTTTTGTTTAGCTAGCTGGTAGTTGAGTTTGGGATCAAAGAATTGCCTTTGAATTCGATGCAGCTCCTTCTTGCATGTTTCTTTGCTATCAATCACTCAAGAAAGCAACTGACAGAAAAGAGGCGGTTCACCATTGCTTTCTCCTTCATAATTGCAGCTAAAAGAGACCATAGCTTCCACTTTCTGAATGTTGTCATTATCAATTCCAGGAAATGGGCCTTCCACTTTTTAAATTATAAAAACTCCAACCAACAGCCTCATAGGTGATGGCTCAGTGGGGCTGGTCCTAGCTGGTTCACACAGGATTCAACAAGCCCGTTCGGGGGTTATGCGGCTATAAGTACCCAACTCAATCTTCTGCTGATCTCCATATGCTTCAATGTACATTTATTATGGCGGGATATTCTTTTAATGGCACTTTAGTTGATCTTATATTTCATGGAAAAAACATCATATTGCCGAAGAATCAATGCCAACTATGGAGTTCTGACACTATCAAAAGGTTGACCCTCAGCCTCTATTGGCAATTGAATATAGGGCTGGTAAATGAGTCGAACACAACCAAACACAAGCTGATCATGTTCGGCTTGTTTCCTGACCAAGCTTACAATTTATGAACAATTTATATTCAAACATGTTCTCGAAGTTCTTTGCCATTTAAAAAGTTAAAAAGTGCTATGAGTATTTTTTTTCCAAGTACATTAAAATGCACCTTGTACTCTTTTTCCTTTTGTTTTAAAAATCTTGTTGATCTTACAGATTGAATAGTTGAGATTTTTAAAAAGAGTTTAGCAGCTCTCTCTCCCTCTCTCTATATATAAATGTGTTCTCTCTCTCTCTCTCTCTCTTATATATACATATACATATATATACATATATATACATTCATATACATATACATATATATACATATACATATACATATATATATATATATATAACAACAACAACAACAACTAAGCCTTTTCCCATACTAGACGGGGTTGGCTACATGGATTCTTTGTTTCCACAAATCCCTATCGTGTGCCATGTTAGCAGTTAACTCCCAATAAGCTAGATCATTCTTTATTGTTTCTTTCCAACACTTTTGTGGTTGTCCTCTGCCTCTTTTAATACTTTCAAAATTTAGTTTTTCTAACCTTCTTATAGGTTCTTTTGATCTTCTTTCTATATGTCCAAACCATCTTAAACGATGATCTCTCATTTTATCCTCTATTGGTGCCACTCCTAATTTGTTTCTAATAACCTCATTATGTATACGGTATTTTCTTGTATGACCACTCATCCATCTCAACATCTTCATTTCTGTCAGAGACATCTTTTGTATATGTTGATGATTAACTGCCCAACACTCGGAACCATAAAACATGGCAGGCCTAATTGCTGCTCTTTAATATTTACCTTTTAATTTTAATGGTATCTTCTTATCACAAAGAATACCTGATGCTCCTCTCTATTTTAACCAACCAGCATTAATTCTATGTGTAACATCTCCATTAATTCTTCCATCACTTTGAAAAATTGACCATAGGTATTTAAAACTTTCCTTTTGGGGAATGCAATGTGTGCCAATTTTAATTTCTATATCCTCTGAAGTAGCCAAATGATCAAACTTACATTCTATATATTCTGTCTTTGTTCTACTAAGTCGGAGGCCTTTGCTTTCTAATGTTTCTCTCCATAGTTCCAATTTTCTATTAACTTTTTCCTTAGACGACTCCACTAATACAATGTCATCTGCAAATAACATACACCAAGGTACTTCATCTTGAATATGTTTTGTTAACTCATCCATCACCATTATAAATAAGTATGGACTTAAAGTTGATCCTTGATGTAACCCAATATTAACTTCAAAGAAGTCTGTCGTTCCTTCATTGAGTCCTCACACATGTTTTTGCACCATCATAAATGTCTCTTATAAGGTTAATATATGTCAATGAGATACCTCTTTTTTCCAAAGTTCTCCAAAGAACCTCCCTCGGTACTCTATCATAAGCTTTTTCTAGATCAATAAATATCATGTGAAGGTCTTTCTTTTTTTACTCTAAAATGTTCCATAAGACGTCTCAAAAGGTGAATTGCTTCAATAGTAGATATGCTTGGCATAAATCCAAATTGGTTCTCTGTTGTACTTGATACTTGTCTTAACCTACGTTCGATAATTCTTTCCCATAATTTCATAGTATGACTCATTAACTTGATACCTCGATAATTCACACAATTTTGAATGTCTCTCTTGTTCTTATATATAGGTATAAGTGTACTTGCTCTCCATTCCTCGGGATCTTTTGGTTTTTCCATATTTCATTAAATAGTCTTGTGAGCCAAGTGATTCCTATTTCTCCTAGTATTTTTCAAACTTTTATAGGAATATTATCTGGTCCAAATGATTTACCACTCTTCATATGTTTAAGAGCCTCTTTGACTTCGTTCTTTTGAATACGTCGGTAGAAATTGTGGTTTATATACTTTTCTGACTTAGCTAAATCTCCTAGACTAATACTAACATCTTTATTTTCATTAAAAAGATTATAAAAATAGTTTTTCCATCTATTTCTTATATCATCATTTGCCACTAGAATTTTTTCATCCTCGTCTTTTATGCATCTAACATAATTAAGATCTTTAGTTTTCTTATCTCTAGCCCTAACTATCCTAAAAATATCTCTTTCACCCTCTTTTGAGTTGAGTTTTTTATATAAATCATCCAAAATCTTAGCTTTTGCTTCACTAACATCCTTTTTCGCTTCCTTCTTTGCTTTCTTATAAGCTTCTAAAGTTTCACTAGTTTTCTCAGCATAATGTAATTTGTAACATGCCCTCTTTGCCTTGATTTTATTGTGTACTATATATATATATATATATATATATGGGTGATGGTTTTCTACTTATCTATGCCACTTCGACTCTCTTTTGCACCATTAGAAAATGGGCTACCATTTATAAATTTGAAAGGGTATTTAAAATAGTTAAAAAAGCAAATATATAACATTTCCGCCTCAATTTTCCAATGAACGTATAGAAGCATGTAGTGTTTGTTACTCATGTCCATGAACTAATTACTTAATCTCTCTCTCTCTCTCTCTCTCTCTCTCTGTATATATATACATATTAATATGTATAAATACATGAAACCTGATTAAGATAAAGTTCCTAATACCAAATCCAACTAATGGGATTCAGAATTGAAAATATTGGGGTGATATTGATGTTCCTCTTTTGTCGTTCTTTTGTATAGCACTTTGTCTTATGGATAAAGTACCGCTAACAATTCATAGGAGCAGCACAGACAGCATTAGTTCAATGGCAGAGCGCTCTAAATCTGTTACTGCTGGTGGGGAGTTCGATTCCGACAGAGAGGGCATGCTATGTGTGTTAGGCTTCGGCCTCCTCTTATAACAAAAAAATAAAAACAATTCATAAGAGCAGGGAGCCAGAGCTCTCTCGGACTCCAAAGATTCTTCAAGTTTTCAAGTTGAAGGTTAAGAAGAAGTTCCATACGACAAACAGCACACATCCGGTCAACCCTTTTTTTTATACAATGTAGAAGTGCTAAATGCATGCCTCGGGTATCGAAATCATGACCTTTAACTTATGAGTCAACCCGCTAGCCAAGTGAGCTCTTGCCTTTTGTGCTTGGTCAACCCTATTTTATCAATAAAAAAATCATATGAGGCTTTGTAGTTCTTCTTGGCTATCACATGCTACCACATAATTAGGTTCTAATCTAGATTCCAACTTTTGACCAAATTGAGGCCTATGAAGAAAAAATCAACGAAATAGCATAAGATTTATATTATTGTGTCAGATTTTGCTAAAGCCCATACTAATCCATACAAAATATTGCTTTAGAATATTCTCGGTGACAGAAAATAATAGTAATATATTGAAGTTTGACAATAAAAAATCATGTTTAATTTCGTAAATTGAGCCAAATTTATGGATCACCATCTGAAATGTCGGAAGTTTTTTTTTACTTAGTTGACATGCAACTATATGCCATACAGGTGTATGAGCTTGAATTTCTCTCTCTCACACACATACACATGCATATGCACACACTCACATGTGTATGTGTGTATATATATAGATGAATATATATATATATAGAGTGAGAGAGAGAGAGAGAGAGTAGTGTTATCTTCCAATAGAGGTGTTCATAGTCCGGTTTGGTTTGGTTTGGTTTTAGCATCAACTTAGAATCAAACTGTTATTTTCAGTTCTTAGCCTTTAAAGAACCAAATTAAACCGTGTCATAGCCAGAATGGAACCAAACCAAACTGATCATTCCAGTTTGGTTCAGTTATGAACCGTAATTCTACTTATTTTAGGGTTTAGCTAAATACATAACATTATTTTATCATATTTTTTTGGACCTATGGCCCGGTTTTAATAGTATATATAAGGTTATAAAACTCACACACATATAATTTATAAATGGGTAAACTTATCAAGATTTATATCAATATAGTATATAAACTATATATATATATATATATATATATATATATATATATATATATATATATATATATATTTCGGTTTCAACTTTGAAACTGTGAATCGAGCTGTTGGACTTTTTTCTTATTAGAACCGAACCAAACCGAACCGAACCGAAACCGTTTAATATCTAAGAGAGATTATGGTCATGCATATCAAACTCTTGACTTTGATGATTTCATCGATTTGAAGATTCTTTTGAGTAGACAGACCCCTCTCACATGGAGAGCCGTGCCATCAGGAAAAAGAAATTGAAACACATATAATATAATAAAATATTAGATTTAAATGCTTAGTATATAAGTGTTTAATAATATAAAGCGATTGATAAAGGTATAAAACATAAGGTTAATGCAAGTGGCTTGTGCTGTATGTTCTCTGTGATAAGAGATGTCATTCAATTAAATATTAATATTATAAGATAGAACAAGAAGAGCAATGTTATAAGCGCTACAAGCAATAGCTCACATGGCAAGGGACGGCCGATCACAAGTCTACGGTCATGCGTTTGATACCGAAGGCCTGCGTCCAGCTCCGAACTTGTCATTGTGAAAAAAATATATAGCAAATTTTTTTTTGTTACAATGGGGAGGCTGAAGTTAGGTGTGCACTAGGGGTGTTTGTGGAACCGCTAGAATCGAATCAAACCAAACAAAATCATATTATATGTATATAAAGTTTATATACACGTAGATATAATTTTTTTTGTTTATATGTATATATATATATATATACTTCATATACTTACAAGAACATAATTTTTTATAATTAATAAGTTTATATATATGAGTTTTATAACCTCATATACATATAAAATATAGCCAATAGATCCAAATAATCTAGTGGCATAATACAATGTATTTAGCAAAACCCTTAAATAAATAGAATCATGGTTCAGAACCAAGCTAAACCGGCACTGACGGATCAGTTTGGTATGGTTCTCGTCATACCATGATTCGGTTCAGTTCTCTAAAAGTTGAGAATCGAGACTAATGGTTTGGTTTGAGATTGAGGCTAAAACAAAACCAACCGAACCCCGAAGACCCCTTAGTATGCCCATCCCGAGAATCAAACTCACACCCTAAGTCTGGTAGAGTCGAGAGCCCTGCCTGGTGAGCTAACGTCGTCAGTGGACTATCCTCTCTCTCTCTCTCTCTCTAAGTTTTGCACATTTGATTAGTTCATATTGCATGATTTTTAAGTGAATATCCATCTCGAGTACTGTTAGAGAGATGGGAGAGGATCCAAGGGCTAAGCTTGATCATTGGGTATACTTTAATATCTGCATGATCTTTCTCGAATGCCATTAATTTCATTGAGATCACAAACTGATGGTTTTGCTTATGGTAAAGCAAGTTCATGTTGTTATGACAAACACAGCAAAAGCCCCAATACTTGATAATGCCACCATCATTTATTTCTCTTTGTAAACGGAACTATGATGGGTTATATATATATATATATAAAAGTATAGAGAGAGGGGAAACCACAAATGAATTAT
The DNA here is from genome assembly GCA_036023115.1 of Brasenia schreberi. Lineage (NCBI taxonomy): Eukaryota > Viridiplantae > Streptophyta > Magnoliopsida > Nymphaeales > Cabombaceae > Brasenia > Brasenia schreberi. Next base: position 2,771,816 of record JAYKKT010000043.1, read on the forward strand.
CATATCAATCTCGACTGCTTGATTGACATGATCAACCTAAATTAAAAATAGGGTTAAATGTTTTTCATTTTATCAACTCAACAAGTTTATCTCATGTATTGAATGGTAGTAATGGATTGTGGTTCTCTATTTTACTAGTTTCTTACATTTGTCTCTCTATTAGGTGCTTAAGAGTTTATTGTGTCAATACATACAAAACCAATCAATCCATCTATATATACACACACATACACATACACACACACACATATATATATATAGAAAGAGAAAGAGAGATAGAAAAGGTGAATGATCCAAAATTGTCAAAAAGACTAACAACTCCTTTTCTCTCTCTCTCTCTCTCTCGACTTTATTAGATCTAATGATGGTGATTCAACTTGAACTAAAGTAAGTACCTCTATCTCTCAATATATATATATATATATATATATATATAGTGTTCAATCTTGATCTACGCACAAATCTATTCAATCATCTCAACTATTCGATATTTGAGATGATTTATTGAGATTATAAAGCAAAAATATTTAATACATATGATGTATTAAATATAAATTATAAAAATACAATAATATTTTTAATTCAAATCTCTATCGTCGATTATGTCAATTAAACGATAAAAATGTTTGAATAAATTTGAATAGAAGAAGGATACAAGTATTTGCCACTATCTCTTTTTCTCTCTCTTATATATATATATATATATGAACGTTAGACCTCACAAAGTCAACGTCCGCTTTTATATCATATTCGAATTAAGTTTATTTTTTAAAAATCCAATAACCGGCTACTAGCTTTCTCTTCCCATTGCTGTTGCTTTTAAATACCGAAGACCTACTCATTAAGGCCGCACTAACGCCACTTCCTTTGGTCTAATAATTTACGAAAAAAAAAATTCATACTTAAATTACATATACACAGATAGAAAGCCTTTCGTCATATATATGTTCTTTCATTTCTCTTCTATCCTTAACTACATTCTAGTTTCCAACTTTAAACGGTAACTTCTTGAAAAATGTAGGTGGTTCACCTTATTTTTCACTTACTTTGCACACCCCTCTCTCTCTATATATATAAGTATATTTTCAATTTGTTTTTTTACTCAAATCTTTTCAAACATTTTCACCGTCCCATTATTAATGATTAATGATAGATATTTAATTTTAAAATATAAATTATATAATTATATTTTATGTACTAAATCTAATGCATAATGGTACAATTCATTTTTAATTTAATTTTTTAATTCAAATCTGTCGTTGATCATATCGATCAAATGAATTCAAGAGTATAATTTAAATGAACATTAACTGACTTTGACTAGATGATCCGGTGACAGAGATGCTCTGAGTGAATTTAAAGAACACATCCCACTCTTTCTTCTTATATGTATTCTTTTTCTCTTTCTATATATATATATATATATATATATATATATATATATATATATATATATATATATATATATATATATATAAAAGGAGAAGGTCTCAAAGTTAAAGTTAGGATGGAGAGGTTGTCAAACATTATTTTACATTTTTTAGGACCCCTGACTCTCTTCCATGTCACTGTCATGAACTTTTAAAAGGCAGATGGTTAAACATAAATTATCATTCTTCAGGCAGCACCCATCACCCATCTCTCTCTTTCTATATATATATATATATATATATAAAGCAAACTCAAAAAATCTAGAAATGCAAGCGTTCAAATATAGGTTTTCGTAGGCTCCCACTCACAGGACCGCAGCCTTATATGCTCTCATCCCTTCATCAACCAACACAATCCCTCCTCCCTCTTTCTCTCTCTCACTCTCAGTATGTTCTTCTGCGGAAGATCTTCTGTCTCCGAGTGCGATGATGAGTCTGAGGATGGCTCCTCATCACCCTTGAGATCAGTGAAGAAGGTGGAGAATCCGTTCTCTTCGCGCGGCCTTGACAGATTCGCCATTGTTTCCGCAGATCTCCAAGCCAGGACTCAGAAAATCTTGTCCCAACTGGGTGCATCACAAACAGATGATATCATCGTCAGGTTTGCTCACTCCAACTCCAGAGGATGGATTCCTGTTGTTGCCAAGCCTAAAAAGTCACCTCAAGTTTCCGATCTTCATGAGAAAACAAACACTGCTTGTCCTGTGAAATCAACCACCAAGCCATCCAATCTTCATGACAAAACAAGCACTGTTCCTGCTGTGAAACCAACCATTACGCCATCCAAAATCCGTGTGAAAACAAACACAGCTTCTGCTTTGAAACCAACCATCAAGCCATCACAAGTCACCCCTCTTGAGGAAGACGCTGAAAAGAATTCCAAAAAAGGAGGAGAAATCGCTTATTTCCCCGAGAAAACATGCATGGTTTCTTCTGTAAATCCGGCGAAAATTTCTGCCAAGGACGCTGAGTCCCTGTTGAAGATCAGCTTTCTTGAGGTAAACAATGAGAAAGGACGAGATGCGATTGATTCAGATAAGAACAAAGAGATGAGCTGTAGTGAGAGAAAGGTTAGTCTGGATTGGTTTGGATTCAGAGAGGTAGTCTATCGGCCTCTGGCTTTGATGGCCGTTTTGTTGTCTGTGCTTATCTTTGGTAGAATTTTCACCATAGTTGTGATTACTGTATTGTGTTACTTAGTGCCTAATCAATTTTCTGATATTGGGAAAATGAATCCCAAGCAAAGAGGAGCCAATAACAAGAAGGCATCGATGCATCTTAGATGCGCGGAAGTCACCAGACTCCCAAGATCACACCACCTGAAATGATTTGTGATTTGTAATGAGTTCTGTTTCTTCTGTTTGCTTGGATAGAAATGAAGATACTTGAATCTCAGTTTTCTACTTTGAAATGGTTCTTGGTATACCTATACGCGTATGTGTATAAATACATGCGGATACAATACGCATATGCGTATACGTGTGTGTTCAAAGAAGTTTAGTGCACATTAAGATGGTTCTTGGCATACGAATATGTGTACGTTACACTCAACACACAAACATACGTGTGTGTGTGTGTGTGTGTGTTCGAGCAAGTTTAGTGCACATTAAGATGGTTCTTAGGGAAATGAAGATACTTGAATATGAGTTTTCTACTTTGAAATGGTTCTTGGTATATACATACGCTTGTGTATAAATACACACACGTATACATGTGTGTGTTCAAGGAAGTTTAGTGCACATTAAGATGGTTCTTGGTATACGTATATGGGTACGGGTACATGTACATGTACACACACAACACACACACACACAAACATACGTGTGTGTTCGAGCAACTTTAGTGCACAATAAAATGGTTCTTAGGGAAATGAAGATACTCGAATCTGAGTTTACTACTTTGAAATGGTTCTTGGTATACACATACCCGTATGTGTATAAATACAAATACTTGTATACATATACATATATACATGTGTGTTCAAGGAAGTTTAGTGCACATTAAGATGGTTCTTGGTATATGTATACACACACACAACACACAAACACACGAACATACGCGTATGTCTGTTCGAGCAAGTTTAGTGCACATTAAGATGGTTCCTAGGGAAATGATTTTAAATCATGCACCATCGGTAATTATGCTGCAAAAACTGTCGAGATTTGGTTAAGTGGTTCGACAATTGTTTCCCTTGAGAAATGTCTCGAGTTCGAGTCTTGTTCATAGAGAAAACGAGTGCTTTGAGAACTTTAGGGTGTGGTTGATTTAGTGTACCATACAATTGGTATTGGAACTAGCGTACTAAGTCCACATGGAACTGAAACCTATAGTAAGGACCGTATGTAGTTTTTCATTTGATTTGCACTTAGAACTCACACTCGAACTATAGTTTCATGTTTGATATGCTCTTAGACCTGGTCATCAAATACCAACTTCCTACAACTATTTTCACGTTTGATAAATATCATTTACATATATATATCGACCGATCAACAGTTGCAATTAGAATTACAAAACAACACTCATAATTACAAATATCATATCCATATGCTCAATCGGTCAACAATTTGTATTTTTGCATTTCTTTAAAATTTTAGCAAAGTTTCTCCTTAGCCGAATACAATTCCAGGTGTTGGGTAACAACAAGCATATTAGAAGCAAGAACTTTTGCAAAACATGATCAAATAGAATCAAAACTTATTAAAAATAAATTAGCCTTACAAAAAGTATCCAAAATGAGATTCACAATTATCTCAAATACAATATGATTGTGCTTCTTTTTTCTACAAATTTTTTGTCCTAATCTCTTCTTGCCCGAAGGCAATTCCAACTCATAAGAGAGCTGCAACTTTTAAGTCCATAATAAATTCGATGATAAAACCAATTACAACCTCATGTCTATAACAAAATCATTACAGCCACAACTTTAAGTCCAAAATAAAGTTCTTCAAAAAAGTATCAACCATTATATCATGCAAAGCCCTTATTTTTTTGTTGATATCCTTCCTACAAGAAAATCGTTCAATAGAAAAGTTAGTAATAAAAAAGAAAAAATCATAATAATATCAAACAATAAAAAAGTAGCACAACAAAGACAAATACTATAATTAAAACATAATATTCAAGTACACCAATACAATACATTACCTCTACATCCAAAGTGCTATTAATTGACTACATCATGAGCCAGATGGTCCTTATAAACAATTTGAGATATCAAAGTTAGTTGAATAATATAAATAAGAAAGAAAATGATAATATTGAAATTCATAATTCATAATTAAGATTTTAGTAAACTTACTGTTTGGATAGTTTTCTTATGTCATGTTTGTTAATAAGTCTCTCAATTGTCTATTACTACCACGTTGTGCATGCAACTGATCATGAATAACTTCATTGTGGGTTCTCGTACGTAATTTCTTCTACCATTTCTATTTTCACATTATTCTTTGAAATGAACAACCTTTGACTCATGTGCAAGAACAAAATTATATAAAGTACATGCATCTATTACAATATGTACTTGTACATGATATGAATATAGAATTTGAGTTTTTAAAATAGGAAATTGTGCCTTCAAGACTCCAAGTACATGTTCAACCGTAGTTCGCAATGACGAATGCCTATGATTGAACAACTCTTCTTTTACACATAGGATTAACATTAGAAGCACTAAATTGAGACAACTGGTATCTATGTTTTGGTTATGGAGTGATAAATCCAGCTATTTGTCGGTATCCTCCATCAACAAGATAATATTTTCCTACAAAAGATAGATTAACGTCATTAATACAAATTTAAGTATACTTCATTAATTATACTAACTTTTAATAAATGTATTACCTTTTGACACTATTAGTGGATGAATAACATCATCAAGTGCAATGTGAAGCACTCGTGCATCGGTTGCACTTCCTTCCCATCCCGCATAGACATAATGAAAGTGCATATCAAGCCCAACAATACCTAAGACATTTCGTGATATTATGCTTTTTCTATTATAATAACACAGTTGATCACCACTTGGTATACATGCAGGAATATGTGTACCATCAATCGCCCCAAGCAATCCTATAAAATGATGACAGTTGAAGGAATTATGACATATGAAATGCTTGGTGCTTGCTGTGGGCTTTTAAGTGAAACCTTTTTATTCTCATGTAATATCTAAGTAATATAAGGTATTCAGGAATGCATCATGAAGAGAACAACTTTATGCCTACATTCACTTTAAAAGGTGGAGCCATGTGACGACATAAATGTCGAGAAGAGCAGCAGTAGAAAATGGTGTCTTTCATATGCAACATGTATATAACTCTTGTCTAACTCGTGACACAACCACATTTGTTAAATTTTTCTCCATCTCTATCAGTGGTGCATTTTAATGGAAAACTTGTTCTCAAACAACAACAACTAAGTCTTTTTCTATACTAGACGGGGTCTGTTACATGGATTATTTGTTTCCATAGAGCCCTATCATGTACTATGTTAGTAGTTAACCTAACATAACTAGATCATTCTTTATTGTTTCTTTCCAAAACTTTTGTAGTCGTCCTCTACCTCTTTTAATACTTTCAAACTCTAGTTTTTCATACTTTCTTAAAGGCGATTCTTGATATTCTTTCTATATGTCTAAATCATCTTAAACGATATTATCTCATTTCATCCTCTACTATTGTCACTCCTAATTTATTTCTAATAACCTCATTATGTATACATTATTTCCTTTTATGTCCATTCATCCATCTCAACATCTTCATTTCTGTCATGGACATCTTTGGTATATGTTGATGATTAACTATCCAACACTCAAACCATAAAACATGGTAGATCTAATTGTTGCTCTATAATATCTACCTTTTAACTTTAATCGTATCTTCTTGTCACAAAGAATACCTAATACTCCTCTCCATTTTAACCAACCTGCATTAATTCTATACACAATATCTCCATCAATTTTTCCATCACTCTAAAAATTTGACGTTAGGTATTTAAAACTTTCTTTTTAGGAGATGCAATGTATGCCAATTTTAATTTCTATATCCTTTGAAGTAACCAAATGATCAAACTTACATTCCATATATTTTGTCTTTGTTCTACTAAGTTGAAAGCCTTTATTTTCTAATGGTTCTCTCAATAGTTCCAATTTTCTATTAACTTTTTCCTTAAACTCCTCTACTAACACAATGTCATTTTCAAATAACATACACCAAGGTTTCATCTTGAACATGTTTTTTAACTTATCAATCACCATTATAAATAAGTATGGACTTAAAGTTGATCCCTGTTATAACTTAATATTAACTTCAAAAAAGTTCGACATTCTTTCATTAGTCCTCAATGTTTTTACACAATCCCACATATCCCTTATAAGACTTATGTATATTAATGAAATACCTATTTTTTCCAAGGTTATACAAAGAACATCTCTTGGTACCCTATTGTAAGTTGTTTTTAGATCAATAAATATCATGTGAAGGTCTTTCTTTTTTTTTTCCTAAAATGTTTTATAAGACATATTAAAAGGTGAATCGTTTCAATAATATATCTACCTACCATGAATCCAAATTGGTTCTCTGTTGAACTCGATACTTGTCTTAACCTATATTCGATAATTCTTTCTCATAATTTTATAGTATGACTCATTAACTTGATACCCTGCTATTCACACAATTCTTAATGTCTCCATTATTCTTGTATATGGGTATAAGTGTACTCGCTTTCCATTTATCAGAATCTTTTGGTTTCTTCATATTTCATTAAATAGTCTTGTGAGTAAGCGATTCCTGCCTCTCATAGGATTTTCCAAACTTTAGGAATATTGTTTAGTCTACACATTTTCCAACCTTTATATGTTTAAGAGTCTCTTTGACTTCATTCTTTTGAGTACGTCGGTAGACATTGTGGCTTATATACTTTTTTTATTTGACTAACTCTTCTAAGGTAATACTAACATATTTATTTTAATTAAAAAGCTTATAAAATATTTTTTTCATCTATTTTTTATATCATCATTTGCCACTAGAATTTTCTCATCCTTGTCTTTGATGCATATAATAAAATTAAGATCCTTAATTTTCTTATCTCTAGCCCTAACTATCCTAAAAATATCTCTTTTACCCTCTTTTGAATTGAGTTTTTTATATAAATCCTCCCAAATTTTAGCTTTTACTCCACCAATAGCCTTTTTCGCTTCTTTCTTTGCTTTCATATAAACATCTAAAGTTTCACTAATCTTCTTAGCTTAATGTAATTTGTAACATGCCCTCTTTGCTTTGATTTTATCTTGTACCACTTCACTCTACCACCAAGCTTCTTTTTATACCGGTACAACTCTCTTAGATTCAACTAACACATCTTTCACCACTTTCTTAATATTTATAGTCATTGTTTCACATATCACAAGGTGTATCAACATAATTCCAAACATCTCCTTGAAGGACTTTCTGTTTAAATATACCTTATTTCTCACTTTTGAGGTTCTACAATTTAGTTTGAATAGCTTGATGCACTCTTTTTTTTTGCCCATTTTTTTACATGTAAATTCATAACTAAAAGTCGATGTTGAGTGGTTAAGTTTTCTCCTAGAATTACCTTTCAATCTTTACAACACGATTTATCTTTTTTCCTACAAACAGAATAATCAAATTGTATTTGTGATAAACCACTCTTATAAGTAATTAAATGTTCATCTCACTTTTTTAAGATTGTATTGACTATACAGAGATCAAATACTATAGCAAAATTTAAAATCTCTCTACCTTCCTCATTTATATCCTCAAAACCATAGTTTTCATGAATACCTTGATATCCTAATGTATCTTTACCGACATATTTATTTAAGTCTCCTCCTAAACAAATCATCTACCTTTGTAAAATTCTTTGAATCACTTTATCTAACTCATTCGAAAAAGTTGTCTTTATACTATCTTCTAGTCCTACTTGGGGAGCATAAGCACAAAAAATATTCAAAACCTCTATTCCTAATGCTAATTTTAATGTCATGATTCGGTGATCATATCGTTGTATTTCTACTACACTATCCTTTAAATCTTTATTTATGATAACACTAACTCTGTTTCAAGCCTTTTCTTTTCTTGAGTACCATAATTTAAAACCTATATCCTTAATCTCCTTTCCTTTTTCTCCAACCCACTTTATCTCTTGTAAACATAGGATATGAATCTTTCTTCGAATCATATTATCTTCTACCTCCATTAGCTTATAGAACAATGTTGTGATATTCTAAGAACCAATATGAATCTTATTATGTAGGACTAACTTCTTTACCTCCGCATCCTTCTATATTAAAAATGCGGAGACTCTCTTTACAATTTGTTCACTACATTTGGGCGACAATGTAACGGGACTAACTTCTTTACCACACCTGTTAATGATGTGGAAACCCTCTCCGCAATTGATTCATTACATTTGGGATAACATGTAGAGGCTTTTACTTACTTTTCACTGCATTCGGGATCTACAATGTGTCGGTAAGAGGGGACGCCCCAACACAATGCTCATAATTTGTATAATCCATGATATAAAAATTAGACAGTTTTGGCGGACTATCAGAAGCCTAACGCAACCCTTCTCCTTTATCCGAGCTTCTGACCGATGAAAAACTTGTTCTCGCAATAACAAAATAATTCTTGTGCACTATTGCAATCACATAAGAAGCTTCCACTTGTTGCTCCGCCAAGTTGTACCTTGTGAATAAGAAAATCTGCAAGAGTTTAATGGATGCCTGTTTGTGTTGGCATCTGAATTAATGGGTATGCATACAAATCAATGAGTTTATATCTTGAGTTAGCTGTGTGTGACTTGCTTATTTTGTATTTTCTTATGTGATATTAACGTAACAACTTCTCTTCGATACTCGTGAGATTTTTGCAGGCTTTTTGGTGACATTTGCATTAGGAGTTTTTCTTTTTTTTTGGCTTATTTCTCTTGTGACATTTGTTTGGTGAAAGTTAAGCCCAAGGTTCTCTAGTCTTGCTTGTTTTAGGTCATGGAGAAACTTGTGGACATTGTCTATTTCTTATATCTTGAAATCTATGAAGCTTTTGAGAGTGATAGTATGTACTTTTTAAATTTTAGTTTAGTTTCTGATTTATTTGTAATTGATTTATATGATTTCTCCCCATGTTTTATTGTTATTTTTATGTAGAGCTATGGCCTGTTCCCCGCATGGAACACTTGGTGCTTATATACAGAGGTATGAAGGCTTCCTTTGATGCTACCCTTGTGCACACCGAGCCACACGTACTTTCTCCATGTATTTGAACTTCTCATTTCATTGTTTTTGTTTATAGCATTGTTGGAGCATGCTGTACGAATAAACAACACTAATAAAAGGGCCGACTATATTTTGGTGATGCCAAGTATGAACATGAGGAAAATATGGTCATTGCTTGTTTCCCAACAAACAGAAAACACTACAACCCTGTCACATAGCATGAACAATTGAATGAGATGCATAAAGATTTCATCAAACACCTTTTGAGCGTTTTCATGAGATGCAAGATATTGGAAGATTATAAATCCATGGAGAAGAGGGAAAGAAGATGAAGATCATAAATCCACCTTTTGATGCATACACAAGATATTGGAAGATTATAAATCTACGAATGGAGAAGAGGCAACGATTCCACGAATAGGAAAGTGGGAAAGAAGATGAAGCGAGAGATTCGTACATGGGTGGCAAAGTGATAATGATTCCACAAGTTTTAGATTAGATGGAGATCACAAGAGCAAACCGATGAAGAATGAAAGAGCACGATGATTTGTAGAAACCATGAATCGGAGAAGCTGAAGAAGAGATCTTGAGATTTGATCGAGACTTGGGCCCAAATCGTGTACCACATTTGTTGCCTAAAATCGGCCCATGAAACTGCAGTTCCATGGACCTGATAAGGTCGTTGTTTGATTCACATCGGGGTTTGATACTGTAAGACCCAAAAAAAAAAAAACAGAGTCCAACCTACTTGGTATCGTGAATCAAAATGGCTCCTAGTGGACGGGGTTCCCATGTAGCTATACAACAATAATTAAGTCTTTGTCGACACTAGATGAAGTCGATTATCCGGCTTGTTTGTTCTCATATAGAGTTCAATCTTGTGTCATGCTAACAATTAACTTAAAGATAAATTAGATAATTTGTTATTATTTTTTTTCTAACATTTTTGTGGTCTTTCTCTTTCTCTTAATATTTTTACCATTTAGTTTCTCTCATCTTTATCATTCCGACACATGCATCTTCTAGAGTCGAACTCCTATGAGAAGGAATGGGCTAGAACGTCCTACCGTTGAGCTAACGCTATCGGTGCTAATAGTCCATATCTTTTAGTGAAAGATTCTTATGTCCAAAATAAATTATTTTTTACTAATTTTTGGATTAATATATTACATTTTTGTAAGGAAGCGTATAAGTTCCTTCATTCCACTTAATAATCTTTTATTGGTCGATAGACCATATCAATGGTGAAAATTTGAATTTAAAAAATATTTAATACATGAAGTATAAAAAAGTATAATGATGTTTTCCACTTTTTAAATTCAAATCTCTAATGTTATCATGTTGATTGAATGATAAACATGTTTAAATAGATGTAAGTATTCATGAATGTATGTATTTACCATATTCTCTCTCTATATTTATTTATATATAGATATGAGGTAGTGATAAATATTCAAACCCTATTCATACTCAAATCTACTTTATATCTGAAGACCTTGATCTTTAAGATAAAGAATTAAGGTGATAAATTATTTATGCATTAAATACAAGGTACACAAATATAGTCATACTTTTAGTTCAAATCTTCATCATTAATCATGTTAATCAAATGACAAATGACAAGTAGATTTGATGACAAATTGGGTTTGAACATTTACCACTACCTTATATATATATATATATATATATATATATATATATATATATATATATATATATATATATAGAGAGAGAGAGAGAGAGAGAGAGAGAGAGAGAGAGAGAGAGAGAGAGAGAGAGAGAGAGTCCATGCCGAAATTCTGATGAGACAGATGGGAGTTTTAGAAAACTTTTAATGGAAAACCTGCCCCAACAAGACCCACTCCCATCTGAACTCACATCCACTGTTTTAGGCTATGCGAACATACTGCTAAGATTATTTTGCAAAAAGCAAAAGCTATACACAAATCATCTCCTTTAAACACTTGTAAAATTAATTTGCAAAAACATGTTGATGATACCAACTCTTCGATAGTTTAACTGGTTTGGCACTTGATCTCCTTAAGCAAGGTCTTGAGTTCAAGTTTTGTGAACGAGAAAACCAGTGATGGGAGAGCTTTACCACCAAAGTGGGCAGGCCCGTCTCAAACCGACTTAGCCCGTGTTTTTTCAGCTTCCAGATACTGGTGGTAGACACCAAACCGGTCTGCTGATTCGAACCGAAATTAAACCGCTTGTGAAACCGGTGGTAATCAGAATCTATCGAACCGGTACCGAAACCCTCGGTTCGATTACGATTGAAACCGGTGGTTTTGTTCTTAGGATCATCGTCGTATAATTGCTTGCAAACTCTTATGAGGGTCGTCCTCGTCATGTGAAGAAAGACTTGAAAAGCTTATGAGCAAACACGCAAAAGTCAGCCTTTCTTGACTTTGTGATATGTGAAGCGGCTGCCTTGGCCTTGCACAGCCTTTTAAATTGTGAACTTGGATTCAAAAAACCTTGAAATATCACGCTCATGTAGACATCACATGCATCTTTTTATTATGATCTTGGAATATGTTTGACGACTAAAGTTTCAATCTAATGGCAAGGAATTGGTCTCCTCTTGAAAAAGCATCTAGCGCTAGCTTATGCTAGCTATTATATATATATATATATACATACATACATATATATATATATATATATATATATATATATATATATATATATGTATATATAGAGAGAGATAGTAGTTCATACACATACTCATCCATGATCTAATCTCTTAAAGATCTCAGTTGTTCGATCTTTAAGATTACCTGTTGAGATATTTAAAGCAAAACACAAATGGTACGAGGTACATTTAATACATCTTAAATTTCAATTTCATTCATCGACTTTACCATTGAACGATTGAGATCTTTAAAAATACGAGTTAATATTGCCATCGAGGTCATGAGTTCTCTAATCGGGGTCTGCAACTGGACCTGGGCTCCCCATTGTGAAAATTGAAGCACATATGGTCACGTGGTGGTGGCAACTTTACTGTTTGAAATATATACCTATTTCCCACTTATGTTATAAGTGGATAGGATATCATTTTCATATATATATATATATATATATATATATATATATAGGGGGAGAGAGAGAGAGAGGGAGTTGCTAGATAGTTTCTCATACTACACATTTCTTTATCAATACTATTGTTCGTGCCATCAATCGAATCGTGGTGATCAAGGCGTTTATCTCACGTCATATTTAATGACACCGATGTTCATATCGATATTGATAGGCGGCTCAATCTGTCATTCGTGCGGTCACATAAATAATACAAATCATCTAATAAAGTGTTGCATGTGAGAGTATCTAACAACTGTCAGTTTCTCTCTCTCTCTCTCTATATATATATATATATAAAATAAGATGGCTACCTATAACAATTTAGCATGGGAATGGCAACAATATTTAGTGAGACTCGTGACGGAATCTCGAGAAAGTTTAATGAGGGAATAGGAAGGATTTGTGACGGAATATAGCAAGGGATTATTTATGTGTTATTTGATCGTAAATTAGCGATACCAGTAGAAGACTCAATTCTTACCACAAAAAGGTTCCATCATCATTCCTTTGGTAACCCGTTTAGCGAGGGAACAACGGTGGACTAATGAAGACGAATGGAACTTTTCGTTGTTTGAATTATTTTTTTTGTACCATGAAACTTTATTATTTGATTAGTGGATGGTGTTGGTTTTGATTATGCAAAATGATGCTCAATCCAGAATTTTTTTTTGTAGAAAATTGAAGGTGTGGATGGCAATGGGGCAGGTGGAGTGGGTATAATGTTGACTCAAACCTTAATTGGGTGGCCACAAAGTAGAAACGGGGTATATGTATGTGTTCAAATATATATACATATATAAACTGGGAGTTGATAGACATCTTCTAATGCTCAACTTTATTGCATTGACGATAAAAATTGAGTTGTCTATAAATATGGACATGAGGGTTGATATCATTTAATACACATAAGTGCATTAAACGTGATGCGGGATAAGTGCCTTGATCATCATCATCTAATTGATCGCATGAACAATGATAATGATTAAGTAATGTCTATTATGAGAAATTGTCTAACAGTTTTCTCTCTCTATATATAGAGAGTAAGAGTTGCTAAACAACCTTTCATGCTAGACATTTATTTATCATCATTACTATTCACCATTCATAGGTTCATCATACGGTAATGATCAAAGAAGTCATCTCGAGTAATATTTAATGCATGTGCATTAAATGACATTGAATCTCGTATTGATGTTGATGGGCAACTTTATTTGTATCGTTTGTGTATTCTCATTACTTTTGAGTAAGGTAAGTGTAATTTAAAATTTGATGGTAAATATATATATGCTCTGTCTAAATATATATATGTATGAAAATGATATTCTATCCACTTATGACATGCTCACTTTTGTACACCCATTACTTTTGAGTGACACAAGTATACAACAACAACAACTAAGCCTTTTCCCATCATAGATGGAGTCGTCTACATGGATTTTTTGTTTCTACATAGCCCTATCATGTACCATGTTAACAGTTAACTCAATATAACTAGATCATTCTTTATAGTTTCTTTCTAACACTTTTGTGGTCATCCTCTTCCTCTTTTAACATTTTCACAATCTAATTTTTCATATATTCTTACGAGAGCATCCCTTGAACGTCTTTTTACATGTCCAAACCATGTTAAACATTTTTTTCTCATTTTATTGTCTATTGGTGTTACTCCCAGTTAGTTTCTAATAACCTCATTATGTATATGATCTTTCCTTGTGTGATCACTCATCTATCTCAACATCTTCACTTTTGCTACGCACATCTTTTGCACATGTTGATGATTAACTGCTCAACACTCATAACCATAAAATATATCAGGTGTAATTGCGGCTCAATAATATTTATATTTTAACTTTAATGATATCTTCTTATCACACAGAATACCTAATTCTCCTCTCCATTTTAACCAACCGGCATTAATTCTATGTATAACGTTCATCAATTTGAAAAATTGACCCTAAGTATTTAAAATTTTGCTTGTGAGTGATACATTGTTTATCAATCTTAATTTCTAAGTCCTCTGAAGTACCCAAATAATCAAATTTATATTTCATATATTTTGTCTTTCTTCTACTAAGTTGAAAGCCTTTACTTTCTAAGGTTTCTATCAATAGTTCAAATTTGCTATTAACATTTTTCTTAGACTCATCAACTAATACAATGTAAATGTCATATGCAAATAACATACACCAAGATACTTTGTCTTGAATATATTTTGTTAACTCATTAATGACTAATATAAATAAATATGAACTTAAAGTTAATTCTTGATGTAACCCAATATTAATTTCAAAAGAGTTTGTTATTCCTTCATGAGTCCTCACACAATTTTTTGCACCATCATACATGTATCTTATGAGATTTATGCATGTCAATGGAATACCTCTCTTTTCAAAGGTTTCTAAAGAATATCTCTTAACACCCTATCATAAGCCTTTTCTAGATCAATAAATATCATGTAAAGGTTCTTCTTTTTTGCTCTAAAATATTCTATTAGACATCTCAATAGGCGATTCACTTCAATAGTAGATCTGTTGGGCATGAATCCAAATTGGTTCTCTATTATATTTGATATTTGTCTTAACCTATGTTCGATAATTTTTTTTCATAATTTCATAGTATGACTCATTAACTTAATATATCGATAATTCAAACAATTCTAAATGTCTCTCTTGTTCTTATATATGGGTATAAGTATACCCGCTTTCCATTACTCAAGCATCTTTTGGGTTCTTAATATTTCATTAAATAGTCTTGTGAACCAAGTGACCCCACTTCTCTTAGGATTTTCAATACTTTATAGGAATATTGTTTGGTCGTACACATTTACCAACCTTAATATATTTAATAGCATCTTTGACTTCATTCTTTTAAATACGCCGATAGAAATTATGATTTATATACTTTTCTGATTTGGCTAACTCTTGTAAGTTAATACTAATATATGTATTTTTATTAAAAAACTTATAAAAATAAATTTTCTATATATTTTTTATATCATCATTCACCACTAAAATCTTTTAGTCCTCAATTTTGATGCATCTAACAAAAGTAAGATCCTTAATTTTCTTATCTCTATCCTTCGCTATCCTAAAAGTATCTCTTTCACCTTCTTTTGAGTTAAGTTTTTTATATAAATCCTCCTAAAATTTGGCTTTTGCTTTATTAACGACATTTTTTGCTTCTTTCTTTACTTTTTTATAAGTCTTTAAAGTTTGACTAGTGTTGTTAGCATAATGCAATTTATAACATTTATTCTTTGCCTTGATTTTATCTTACACCACTTCACTCTACCACCAAACTTCTTTTTGTACTGGTATGCCTCCCTTAGATACATCTAAGACATCTTTTACCACTTTTTAAATATGTATTGTCATATTGTTTCATATATCTGAAGGTGTACATATATAATTTTAAGCATCTCCTTAAAAAAAATTTTGTTTAAATTTATATATTTTCTCACATTTGAGGTTCCACCATCTAGTCTGAATAACTCTATATACTCTATTCTTCTTTGTCAACTTTTTACAGGTAAATCCATTTCTAAAAGTCGATGTTGGGTAGTTAAGCTTTCTCTTAGAATTATCTTACAATCTTTACAACATGATCTATCTTTTTTCCTGTAAGAAAAAACAATTTATGTTTTTGATAAACCACTCTTATAAGTAATTAAATGTTCATCTCATTTTTTGAAAATTGTATTGGATATAAAGATATCAAAAGCCATAGCAAAATTTAAAATTTTCTTACCCTCATTTATATCCTCAAAACCATACTTTCCATGAATACCTTGATATTCTAATGAATCTTTACCGACATGTCCATTTAAGTCTCTTTCTCAACAAATCATCTCACTTTGTAAAATTCGTTGAATTGCCTTATTTAACTCCTCCCAAAATGCCTTCTTTATACTATCTTCTAATCCTACTTTGGGGTGTATAAGTACAAATTATATTCAAAGTCTCTACTCCTAACATTAATTTTACCAACATAATTCGGTCACCATATCATTTATGTCCACTACACTATCTTTTAAATCTTTATTTATAATAATACCAACTCTATTTCGAGTATTTTCCTTTCTCGAGTACCATAATTTAAAACTTGTATTCTCAATCTCCTTTGTTTTTTCTCCAATCCACTTTTGTCTCTTGTAAATATAAAATATGAATCTTTCTTCGGATCATAATATCTACTATAACTATTAATTTATTGGTCAATGTTATGATGTTCGAAGTAGCAATACAAATCTTATTATTTAGGACCAGCTTCATTACCTCCGCATCCGTTCATCCTGAAAATGCGAAGACCCTTGTAACTTATTTATTACATTTGGACGACAATGTAGTGAGACTAACTTCTTTACCTACACTCGTTCATGATGTGGGAACCCTCTCTGCAATTGATTCACTACATCCGGGTGAAGATGTAGAGGCCCTTGCTTACTTTTTACTACATTCGGGCTCTGAAATGCGTTGATAATAGGAAACGCCTCAACATAATGCTCATAATTTGTAAAATTCATCATAGATAAGTTTGATAAAGTTTTATGCTGGATGTCGCAAGCATAACGCAACCCTCCTCCTTTATTCGAGCTTGGGACTGGCCATGGAAGGGTGATCAATTACATGGGCGGAGTTTGATATAAGTATAATTTAAAATTATTTAAGAGATTTCAAAAAAAGTATGAATGACATTATTATTAGACTTATGTCACTTAAAAGCAATAGGTGAATATGAATAGGCAAGATCTAATTACTCTCTCTCTATATATATATATAAATACTCTCTCTATATATAGAGAGAGATTTTATCATATCCACCATACTCCTACTCACTCGTACCCATCCAATGCTTTCGAGTGACATTAGTATAATAAAAATATCATTCGTATTTTTTAAAATCTTTAAAAATTTGGATATGCAATAGGTGGGCATGTCAAAGTTATCCCAAATATATTTGTTGAGGGACTTGTACGCCTGTGATGGCCTCTTCTTACCATGTGATTTGGTAGTGTTAGGAGAAGATGTCATTGTTGTGTTTCACAAAAGAAGTGGGCGACATGAAACCAGGACACCACTATTTCATACGACTTACATGGATATCGACGTAAGGTATTTGTGAGACTATTGAAAATAATTATTTTGTGCACACATACATGCATATATATATATATATATAACCCATTAGGTTATCCAAACAAATCTCAACCTTTTATTTAGTGTTACAAATAGTTAAAATTTGAATTAAAAAAGAAAAAGGTATATGTGAAGATTTTGTAGATATATATTTTACTTACATGCACACTTTTTACTTTTTTTTTAGTTTAAATTTCATCGAAAAATGAACCGTTGAGGTTTTGTTTTGATATAACATTATGTGTGTAAGACAGGCCAGGCTTTTGGGTCCATCCTCTATGACAAGGCCATTTTTCTATTACTTTCCATGTGCTTCTTATTGACAAAATATTTGTCCGAGGCAATCCAACCAGTTGGCTTGGGCCTTCCGCGAGCTAACTTGAAAATGATGTTGGTCAAAGAATTATAAACGCGTAAGACTATACGTTCTTAAGATCGTCATTTTAACTAGACATGGCCAGTCCTGGTTTGCCTGGAACTAGGAATCAAGATTGGGTCCGTTCTGGTTTTGGTTTGGAATTGTTGGTTTCAGTTTAAATTTAAGTTTTAAACCATTTGGAATGGGGAAAAAAATTAAAAGTTTTGAATTTTGATAAAAATATTAGAAGATTATAGAACAAACAATTTCAAGCCGTTGGTTATGGTTCCATAGAAATTAGAACCAAAACCGAATTGGATCCTCCCCAATTTCAGATCCAGTTCCGGTTCCAACCGGTTCCTAACTCGGTACAGTTCTGGTTGGAACCGTCGTGCCAGTTTAATTGTATAATGAATGCCAACACAAAACCCAACATGAAGGCAACACGGAAAGTCCATTTTCGTGTTTGCCTATAGTAACATGGAAGTAATTGGTTTTGTATCAGGTTGACCTGTCTTTTCGTGAACATGAAATGATGCAATATGAATATGACCTGAAACACGATTTGGGCGGAATAAAAGATTCCCGGACATGAAGGTTTTCCTTGACACAGCTCACCAACTTGGTCTTCCTGTGAGAACCGTGTCTGGACAAATAGGTCATTTGTTTCCCGTGTCACAAGTGTATGGTTTCTGCCATGCCTAAGTCCGTTCTGTGTCCATCACATCGCAGTCGAGCCGCTTAGGGGTGGAAGCTGACACAAGTTGAGGCCTAAATAAAAGTTCCTTATTTAGGGCCTAAAACTTTAAGAGTAAAAATTTAGGGCCTATCGACTCGGGTATTATAGATGGTATGATGCATGTTAACAGTAAGAAACACATGTGAAACGTCTTATATATACTTTACTGAATTAAGGATATTATACTTAAAATTTCATCTTTTATCATATGTTCTAACATACTTAAAACATCTTTTTTGGTACAAACGAGGTCTTCAATTTGGATCTTAAAGACTTATTTTTATATTCTGTTCTATACTTTTTTAAATATTTTATACATGCACACACACACACACACACATATATATATATATATTTCGGAGCTTGAGGCAGTTGTCAACTTAGTAATCGTACCCACGAGCAACTTCTCGGTCTGCCGGCCGGTGAATTTGTGGTATTTAATTAGCCACCGAGCAAAAAAAGAGGGTAAGAAAAGGATGCTCATACTCCAATAAGCTACTTATCTTAGTCTTGAGACCAACCCTAATCTTCATTTTGAGGCTCCAATGTAGTCTATATTGAAAAACTAAGCACTTCTTTCTTTTTTATATTGATACTTAGTATTACTCGAAAGCTTAAGTATCAATATCAATCGTGAATCAAATATGAAATCATTGTTTCTTCAAACCATAATTACAAGCTCACATAGGTCCATACTAGCAATTTATTTACTAAAACATGACACCATGAATCAAACACACCCTTAAGAATCTCTTGAGGAGCCTGATAAGACATCAAAATTACATTGCTCTCCGCCGCAAGCCGACCGGGTGCACACCTTCTCCTCCAAGCAGCCAATGAGCTTTTGTTAGGTCAAATCCAACATAACATTGGTGTTAACCCACCTGACAGGGGCTCTCAACTTGCATGTTGTAGACCTAAGTTCGATTCATGGGACATGCATTCCCGGCTTGGGCCTCCCATTGTACAAGCATATGTGTTCAAGTTTGATGATTTAAAGAATAAGCCTTTTCCCATACTAGAGGGGGTCGGCTCCATGGATTCTTTGTTTCCACAGATTTAAAGAATCGGATATTCGTAAAAATTTTGGGAAATGGTTTTCGAGTCAAACAGCGGAAAACATCTCTAGTTCACGATTGACGTGATCCTGGAAAAGTGTAAGTGAGGGCGTATCTCACGGTACGATTTCTCTTGAAAAAGTAAAAAAGTTGGGGGTAAGACTTTGACAGTTTCCAACCATTATAACAAAATATTTAAAATAGAAGAAAACTATTTCTTTGTTCACAAGAAACAACGAAAAAGACTGCCGGTAGATTCGACGATCACTTATCAACGGCGTTGCCGTGCCTCCTCCGCTCCCTCTCAGACGACCCTTCGCTTCTCTCTCCTACTGCTTTTACCATCTCCTTATGTTTCTCTCTATCAGAAAAATAGAGGAAATTCAATAAAAAGAGAGGAAAATGAAGATGATGGAGATCCAACTATCGTCGTCAGATGTACTGCTTCCGGTAATCCTTTTCTATATTCTTTTTGTTGGATTTCTTTTTGCGTTTTAATTGGAATTGATTTGATTTCTCTCTCTCTCTCGTTCTTTTTGGGTTTATATGAGTTTTTTTCATCCTACAGATTGTCCTTTGGTTTGACTGATTAAAATTCTGTCTCAAATTTGTATTTTCAAGATGTAAATTTTTTTCTATTACGCAGTCGATTAGACAAATAACCTCTTCTTCGGGCTTCAAGTTTGTTTGATTTCTTTCTCTGTGTTGTTTTTGTTAGGTTTGTTTATCCTGGATTAGATTCGTTATGTTGTCTCACTTATGGATTTGAATTGCCTTTTGCAAATTAAAAAATGTTATGGGATTTGCAGATTTATGGTTATGATTAAGAAGCGCGATCAATCTGCGGCCATTCGTACATGTATATCGTACATATTTTATATATGCATATACGTATGCATGTACGTACGTGCGTACCTATGTATATATGTATGTCCATATATACATATATGGTATGTGTATATCCATATATGTATACGATGTTTTGAAATACTGAAATTGGAAATATAAAATGATTAAGAGGAGATAAGAAAAGAACCCCGAAATGTCAATCCAACCTCTGAACAGACTAAAAGCCTCTGCTGCTCCTTATTTGATATAGAAGGAAACTGAACAGATCTTAATTCCTAGCATGGATCCAACATAGATCTGATGTCCAAATTGAACCAATAAAAATTTCCAAAGTAACAAAAACTGATCTAAGTGGGCTTTGAGGGCCATGGCACATCTCTCTCCCATTCTGTGGCAGATAGCCTTTTTGTTTTCAATTGTGCATTTGTGGGTGCTCTAATTAGAACTTGCTTGCAGTCATGTTAACTTTATGCTGTTTTATAATCGTCCATGTTTCTAGATGTCCAAATAATTGTGCTCTTATATGCATTTCTTCAGGTCAGTCCCTCATATTAATTCCTTTGTTGTTTTTCTACAGGGTGGTCGAATCCATACCATCCATCTCTGAAGTGTAAATATTTACATTACATCGTTTATCTCGTATTAGTAGTGGCTCTAGTGGTTAGTTACTTAGTACACATAGATCCAAATGGAAGTGAAGAACGTAAAGGCATTGGTTGATGGCAAAAGAATTTTGGTTGGTTTGAAGAGAAAGCTTGCAGCTTATTCTACTTCTGCTACTGCTGGCGCACAAAAAGTCCAGGCCAGTACTAACATAATTTGGCCCCCGAATAAGCGCTACAAGAGGGCCACATCGGAAGGCTATAGTGGTTGCTGCATATGTTGCTCTGGCAAGTCCCTGGTACGAAACTACTCAAATTTCATGAAAAGTAGGCCACCCGAGCGAGTCATGTACTATGAAAGTGGAGAATGGAATGATATGCCACTAGGTCATATTTGTATCTTCAAGGAAGCTTTCAAAGATAAACAAACTGCCATAGAAGTGGTGTTTCAAGGTCATTGCACTTTGATTGATTTTCCACATATGTCTATGGTCAATCTAGAATCGGGATTTCAACGATCTATTGCTTGGGTTGATGAGTCTGGCAAGTGCTTCTTTCCTGAGTTATGTTCAGAAACCAATGATGAACATGTTTGTTATTATTCAGATCTAGGGAAACAGGAACGCTTTGGACCTCCTGAACCTAATGGAACACGTGAAATTAAGCTGGAGATCAGTGTTGATTTTTGTCGTACTAATAGTTCCAAGGCAGAAAATTGTGAATGGTCCATCGGTCATGTGAAACATTCATGCACTGAAGGGAAACCTGAGGGTGATAAAGAGACGCATCAGAATCCCAGCGATGATGGAAACATGTACAGAGAAACCAAAGAAACTATAGACGGGAACCACTCATTTGAGCTTGCAACTGGAAAAATAATCTCATCACCCTCCAAAGACATTAAGTATGTCTCTCAGATTCCTGAACTGAAGCTAATGGACAAGAACTTAATTAAGTTGCCAGTTAATGATTCTAAGTACAAGGACATCAAGAACAATTTCCTGGCAGGATTTGGTGCATTTATGAGAGAAAGGAACATTATTGGGATCCATCAAAATTCATGGACAATAGGTCCCGTAAAAGCTAGACTTAAATCATTTCAGAATCAGATTGAGATTACAAAAGGACGTTGTGGAAATGCAAATGTTCGTTATGCATGGTTTCCTTCTTCTAAAGGAGCTTTGGAGTTAATGTTGCATGGATTTGCTCATATTGAGCTTCCCAACTGTGGAGTGTCTTATGGCATTGGGCTTCATCTTCTGCCCACAGGTTCCTCACCTATCAGGTCAGTTGCTTTGTTTGTGGTTACACAATTCATAGTCTATTAATATATTTTTTTCAAATCTGTTGATTCAGTTTCTACTTTTTGTTGCAGTGCTAGTTTTCTTGGTGATGATGAAAACGATATACAGTATATGGTGTTATGTCGTGTAATATTGGGAAACATGGAACAAGTTCCTCAGGGCTCCAAACAATTTCAACCTAGTAATGAGGAATTTGATAATGGCACGGATGATATTAAAAATCCAAATTATTACGTAATATGGAATTGTCATGTGAATACACATATATACCCTGAATATGTAGTGAGCCTTGAACTGCCTCCAGAATCTAAAGGTGATCTTCTCCTTTCTTTTTATGATTTGTAATTTGTTAGCATCACATAGTTTTAGTCAAACTATGTTGCTGTATCCAGTTTATAAGCATGTACGCTGCTGCTTTTCCCTGTAGGGTGTTTTTCTGGGGTAGGCAACAACCCTTGTAGGGATGAACTGCCGCAAGTCACAAATTCGACAGATGAAAACCAGTTTCAACCAAATCCAGCAACTGTCGATTCGGTAAAATTTTGTGCTATGTTTTTCTCCTTTCTGGTCATATCATGGTCAAGTTATTTATGGCTCAAGGAAACCGTTTTAATCTAGAGATAATATTCACTTCGCCTGGAAGTTTCTACTGATTTCATGCTTTCTACAATCTTCCCATTGTGAAATTTTGTATTATTTAGTGTTTCTTAACCCATTATTTTCTCTTTTCCCTTCCTTTTGGTTTCCCTTTCAGTTAAGGATTTCCTGCCATGTATCATCGAGTTTGGAGAAGGAAACCTCAGGGTCTTCTTTAAAGCCTTCAAAAGCTCCTACATCAGCTTGGATGTCTTTCCCTATGTTATTGGATGCTATATCTGACAAGATTTCTTCTCTAGATAAGGATTCTGTGCATATTTACTACGACCAATTCAAGGTACTTAAATTCTGCCTGAATAATAAACTTTTCGCAAGGTCAATTCCACCTGCTCATCTTTTACTGAAGGTCGTGAGTATTCAAGTAAGGAACTCTTAAATGAATTCAAATGCATTCACCTCGGAAAATGGTTGTGCACATTGATGTGCCTTACATGCAACTAAAGGTTTCTATGATGGTTCACTATATATGCCTTTTTATCCAAGAAAAGGCTCTGCCATCTGAGGTTACCTTGTGGGGGTTTATATAGGCAGAAAGTGGTGGGGGTGGGAGGAGGGGGAACAAGTATTAAATAAAAAACGTATGATGTGATTGTGGTGAAATGCACATGCATCACTGTAGGATGGGCATTGAGTTGGATTCCCAATGCCTAAACCAATCGCACATTTTGTGCTTCTATACTTTTTGGTGTGTCACTGTTTATTGCTGGTCTCTAATACAAATGTTCATTGTTGGCTGGATTACTAGAGTAAGAAAATAACTCGAGATGATTTCATTAAGAAGTTGAGATCTATAGTTGGTGACAAGTTGCTGATATCTGCTTTGAAGGATTTTCAGTGCAAGGTAAGACTGGCACTTTCGCTCTCTTGACTCTCTAATACAAGTTGAACATGGTACTTTTAGCCTATGTTTCTTTTCTTTTTTCTATTTGGCCCATGTATGTGCGGCTTTTGCACAAAACGCTGTGTGTGTGTTGCTCACATGGGTATCTCTGGGCATGGTATTGTGCATTCATGTTTATTTCTCTGTGTATGAATGTGCATGTTTTTAGAAGTTATGTCGGATGGTATGTTAGTATTTAACTGAGGTGATTGTAGCTACAGTTTGCATTATCAATCTGTCTGATAGTTGTGGTGATCTCAAATGGTTTGAGTTTTGTCATGTGAAAGAAGGTATGTGGGAACGAAGAAAGGGATAACTGCTTTAGGCTGTTTTTACATGAATGACATAATTATATGTTTTCAGAAAAAATTTGTTGTTGGACAATTTTTTTAAACACTTAAAATTCTTAAAGAGCACATGCTATGAAGTGTCCAGGAAGTGGAGAGTGGCATTGACAGAAACAACATAACAACTGGTCTCAGGTTGAAGAAATTAGAGACAACATTGTACGTTAGTATTATCAACTTAAGTACTGAAACTAGTAATGCTTAAAATAAGATGCAATTGCCTGTGCTTTTGAAATTGATGTTTAACAGAAAAAATATTGTAAATCGAATCATTTGAAGAAGGAATTAGTCTTATACAAAATCATGACTAATGTCCCCGTCTATTGTGATGCTAAATGCTAGTTTCACTCTCTTAACATAGGAGGAACTAGAATTTATAGCTTCTTTAGAGCGCCATTAATAACATAAAGTTCTTCGCATTGTGATCTCTTGGACTACGTGGTTTCTTTGGATCAATAACTTAAGAAAACATAATTGAAAGTGCATGTAACACTCAAAAGTCAAAACCCCATGATCGTTAATGTCTAATGGGAAGTGTTTATAAGAGAACATGTATAATCCCAGATCCAGGTATAGAAATATCTGCAGTAAAAAGGAAGTACCTGGCAGCAGAATTTGGAACAAAATTGAGCTTTAATGGTGATATTCGGTCAAG
Organism: Brasenia schreberi; assembly: GCA_036023115.1. Taxonomy (NCBI): domain Eukaryota; kingdom Viridiplantae; phylum Streptophyta; class Magnoliopsida; order Nymphaeales; family Cabombaceae; genus Brasenia; species Brasenia schreberi. The sequence goes on from JAYKKT010000043.1 coordinate 2,797,156, forward strand.
CGAGTAGAAGAGCAGATGCAAAGAAAGTGGGTTCTGGAGTCTGGACTTCTCACAAATTCTACTGGTCATCCTCTTGCGTGTCTGGAGTGGCGCTGTCAGATATTTGAGGTGAAAATTAGTAGAACCACATAGACAAGTGACAGTTATGAGAATGGTAGAAACAGATGATATGTGATATTTGATGAGTCACTGTAATAGTCTCTAACCCAATACTGAAAGCTGGCAGTGGACGTTATTCTGTTCATGCCAGGATCGAGATTGCCCTCACAGGTATGAGAACGGACAGCAGGTAATATAAGTTAATAACAATTCTTTTGTTTCATGTCAACGTTTCAAACTGAGAATGGACATACCCAGTGTGTAAACAATGCGAAATTTACTAAGCAATATGAATATGTATCCTATATTGGTAGATATATGACCAGACAAGCCTCACTTGTCTTCAGTTATTCAGTAAATTGCGCCTGAACATGATCTAGACTCTAGAGGATACATTAATATGGCAGAATCCTACGCTTAGCTTTCTGGGGAGTGCTAAAAGTGAGCTCAGAACCATTTGTCGCACCAAAAAAAACTTTAAAGGTGCCAGATTGTTGGAGAAAAAAATATCAACAAAAGGTACATTTTAATTTTTATACGTTTGAGAATTCTGAGAACCAATTGGGTTTCATGAACAAGAGTTAAAGGTGTGGTCCCTGAAAGTCTGTCGTTACTTTTAGAATCCTTCAAATTAAATGGGGAAACTAGTTTTCTTTTTGCCACTTTATTCAAGGTTTGCTGTTGATCCTTTTTCCTGTCAACCATTTCCAATACATGTGCTGTACTTACGTTGTGCACTTTCTTATGATTGCAGTTACCTGTAAAGCAGAATATCTGATTACTAATTAGAAAGCTTCAAATTCCTGGTTGGATAAAAGCTCCTTGGAATTGATGGCCAATGCTATGGTAGCAATAACTCGAACAGTCCGACTATTAATGTTCTTGAGTAATAATTTGAAGATGGAAATGCTTGGGTGTGGAGCTACTGCTCTATGTAAGTAAAGTATTAGAAAATTTTTCCGTAATGTTTACACCACTTAGCTTATATACTGGTTTTGTGATGTTTGAGTCTGCAGTTGCTTTCAAGCATGCTTAGAAATGGATGCTTCATGTAACATATACACTTTGCATTTATGGGAAAATGTGCTTATGTCATACTGTTCAAAAAGAATTAAGTTAAACGTTTACAGTTGTTTCCATTTCTGAGCTTAGGTTGCTTTGGGTGGGCTTAATCATTTCCTTCTGGTTATCATTTTGAGATTCTTCATATTGGTAGCCATTGTGCTCATCTTCAAGACCTTGTTTCATGTAAGAATTACTGTTTTTCTAGATATTGACTGCAATTCCCTTCTCTTTTATAAGGTATAATTGCATAACTATTAATTTGACTGATATATATAAGCGGAGGCTAACGAAGAATTTGAAGGTATCAAACTGAATAGAAGAGGCATTGTAGTATCACACTTGTTATTTGCAGATGATGCAATCCTTTTTGGTAAAGCGTCACCTCGGAATTGAGGAAATCTCATCCAAGTGTTGAAAATATATGAGTATTAACGGTCAGCAGGTAAATCTAGCAAAATCAGCAGTTTATTTCAGCAGTAATACCCGTTCTCATATGTAACTACAACTTGCTTCAATACTCATGCAAGCGTCTCCCCTCCATCTTTTAATATTCCAAGAAAGAGACCTCAAGTTACATAAAAGAGAAGGTGGGTGAAAGGCTGCAACAATGGAAAAAAAGTTACTATCTATGGTATAGATAGAGAGATCCTGGTGAAAGAAATAGGTACAATTATCCCACTCTACTCGATGGCGTGCTTCAAACTACCGGAAGGATTCATTGATGATCTCCAGAGGATGTCAACTCACTATTGGTGGGGTGGAAACAATGAGAAAAGGGTTTCTCAATGGACCGGCTGGGACATCTTATGTTGAAGTACGAGGAGGGTGGATTGGGGCTAAAAGAACTTAAAACAATAAACCTCTTGATGATCACGAAGAGACTCGTACATGCAGAACATTCATTATTCTACAATGTGTATAAACATAAATATTTCTTTTGATCATCCTTCATGATAGTTGAATTGGGAACCAACCCCTCTTGGGGTTGGTGCAACCTACTCGAAGGACTAAAAGTAATTGGCAAATGGTTAAGGTGGCTCATCGGTGATGGTATGTCCATTGATATATTTCACGATCCATGGCTATTAGGGGAACATCCATGCATTATTCCGGAAGATGTACTAAATAGAAACTTATTCTTGGTTCAATTGAAAATCTTAGTAGAACATTGAATGAAAATCTGATCCGACCTTCGCCTCCGATGTAGCTGATCGAGCGTTGCAAATAATTCCAAAAAAGGGACTCGATATCCCCTCATGGTCTCCTTAATCAAATGGCAAGTACTCTGTTCGATCTGGATATGATATGAGTTTCTAGTTTTTTCACCCTACCATTCAGAATTATAGATTGATGTTTTTCAATAAGCAACAGGCAAATGATTTAGAAATTGAGCACCTCCAACAAGGTTCACTTCATTTGGTGACTGATGCATCATGGACTACCTAAATCAAAGAAGAATGACAATGGATACATGTCCCTATGTCATTGTAACAATGAATCAGTGCCGCACTGTGATGCTATGTGAGCGGGCAAAACATGTATGGAACCTGGTCTTCCCCGATATACCCCAACTGGTGGATGGGGAGCAACAATTTGTTGCATGGTGGGAGTGTGTTATTAACAATTTCAAACATGGGGTTGTGTGGCAAGAAAAATTGGCGTTAGTGACCTTCACGAAAATCTGGAAAGCAAGAAACGAACAGATCTTTGAAGGCAAAAATACAGCAACAATGGAAATTCAGAGTAAACCAGTCGACTGTCTCCCTAATGTGATGGTCTTTTTAGACAAAAGCGGTTTCCTCCTACTTTCCTCGTATTAGCTTTCCTTACTACCACATGTCTCAAGTCACTGGTTGGGGAAAGTGTTGATGCTTTTATAAGATGGCTCTGGCGGTATGTAATTAACACAAATTTATTAATGACATCTCTGACTTTGAGGAAAAAGAGAGAGAACAGTTGATGCCTACACTCATTCATGCTTAAATTCACTTAAACATCTTTATTGTTTGATTGGTACGATCAATGATGGAGATTTGAATTTAAAAGTATTTAAATACCAAGTATGAAAAGTACATTGATAATTTTCGGTTTTTAAATTTAAGTTTCCCGTGTTGATCACACATATTAAACGATGGAGATCTTTGAGCGGGTTTTTGCATGGATAGCTCTTTCTCTCTATATATATAATATAAAGTTATATACTTATAGATATAATAAATCCTGCAAAAGTTTATAAGTTTATGTGTATGAGTTTCATAACCATGTATATAAATATATAAGATCTAGACTATAGATCCAAACAATCTGATGGCATGCTATCATGCATTTAGTCCAACCCTAAAATAAACAGAACCTTGGTTTAGAAACTATGGTTTTGATTTGGTTTGGTTTTGACCATGACATAGTTTGCTTTAGTTCTCTAAAAACCAAGAATTGAGAACAGCAGTTTGGTTCAAGATTAAGGCTAAAACCGAATTAAACTGAACCAATAACACTCTTGGACCTCACCATCATGGCCTAGATTTGAAAATCTAGAATGTAATAACGATTAATTATTATGATTATTTTACGATAAAAATCATTACGATTACGATTGCATTGGTTATGCTTGACTAATAGTTGATCATGGCCCATTATGGGCATATACAAAAAACAAAAATCAAGAGATAGAACTCTCAAGCAATGGAGTCCTTGCCAACATTCTATCACTGGGCATAAGAAATGTAGCATTCTTGACATTCCATCCTACACTACCTGGAGCATCAAAACAAACTTGAATACCCCAATTTGGATTGCCGGCTGCAACTCACCTGCATTAAGCCGGAATTGCTGGTAATCACCGATCAACCATACAGCAGTGAGTTCGTTCCCAGGCCTTGTACCCAAGCTGGCCATGCCCGAAGTCGTTATCTTAATGACAAGGATCACCGCTTTTAGTGGCCATTGAACTCGCACTCAAGTTAGCACATGCGAATAACTCGATGCTACCTTCAACACTTTGAGAAAAATGTGGCAAAAGGAAGAAAAACCCATGGACCAAGAGGCTCCACATCCATGATTGCTTCAATAATATCAAGTTGTTGTATCAGTTCATTGATAGCGAATGCAACAAATAAGATGACCTGGAATAACATCATGAATTAAAGGTCACAAGTCATGGATGAGAGGCTTCAACGAATAATATCAAGTTGTTATATATATATGTGTATATATATAATGTGGTAAATGCTTAAATCTATTATTTTCAAATCTATTTTATTATCTAACATATTGATCTTTAAAGTGAATGATTGAGATGATAAAAAACATTTAATGTGCATGATATATTAAATATAAAATAATAAAATATAATGATACTTTTAATTCAAATCTCTATTGATTTGTATCAAACAATAAAAATGTTTGAGTAGATTTAAGAATGAGGTTTGAGCATTTATCATTACCCCTCTCTCTCTCTCACACACACACACGCATATATATGTGTGTGTGCTTGCCTTCATTTACTTTTTTGAGATATGAGTGTAATTTAGAAAGCTAATGAATCAAACACGAATGTCCTAGAGATGAGATGAAACAAACATAACTACGAACAGGTTGGTTCATTTACCAGCCCTACTAATATGACACATAAGGACAGATTCGTGTTGGATAAGTGGATATATTTTCGATTCGAAGAATGTATCCCTATCCAATTTAAATTCTTATTCCCCACTGTGGGTGACATAACAGTTCAACTGGTTGGGCCACTTTAGGTTTTTAGAGGTCGACCTTGACTGAGCCCGTGTTTATTCCTTATCAGATCGTGTCTTTCAGAAACCCAAACCCAAACCCAAACCCGAACCCAACCCGCTTGATTTCCAGTTAGGTTGGGTCAACTTAATTATGAACTAAGTTGCACGGAATAAAAAATGGAAACGGAAACGGGACATGAAAAACGATAAACTAGGTTGGGTCAACTTAATTTACGAACTTTAACAAGGATAAAATTGAAAACATAATAAAAAAGAGTGTGTTGCATATCAATTGTGATATATATATATATATATATATATAGTATGTAAAATACATAAACACATACGTCTGCTTCATACGTATTATTTGTATATCAGAGAGTGTACATACATGTATACAGTTGTGTCGGGTCTCGTTGCGTTGTGCTGACTCAGACCGTGACCTACCGGTTTGAACCCAAAATTGCGACCCCTAAGTCCCACGCTTCCGTAATAAAACCAACTGTCACGCCTTCTTCTCCTCATCCTCTTATAATTTGGCACGTGTCTCAATTACCTTGCCATGTCAGATGCTCACCCCCCAGATAAGAGGGGAAGCAAGCACAGTATCAACGGCAAAACGAGATTCATCCCACAATTCTCTCCCTCTCTCTCTCTCCAGAGAAAGTGACGCTCACTAGTCACTCCCTTATCCGATTCTCCCGTTCGTCTCTCTCTCTCCAGATAGTGACTCTCGCTAGTCACTCCCTTATCCGATTCTCCCGTTCGTCCTCTCAGATTTAAGAAAGAGAACAAAGCAAGCGACGAGGAATCGCGGAAGGTTGAAGGCGCTACTTGAATTCCTTTTGCTCCCTCTCGAAACCCTAAAGCTTCAATCTTTTTCATTTCGATCGAGCTCGCTTGAAGCTTCATTTTGTTCTTCCATCTATGCTCCTGGAGCGACGTGTTCCTAGAATTAGAGTTAGGTTTTCAATCTCATCGCTGGTCATTCCGATCGGCCTGACAGAACGGTCCAGAGGAGTTGGCGTGCCTCTACTATGTTGATTCTCTCTTCTGCCGCCGTCACCTCCGCTACTCCCGCTTCTAGGCAGATCTCCGTCTTTACGCCGCCGGGCGGACGTTCCGTTGCCGGGTTCGTTTCGCTGAGGAGGACTCTGCGGTTTCCGGCTGACGGAAGGATTTTATCCGTTGCTTCCTGCCTGCGCCGTAGCCTCCTTGGGCCGATCGTCTGTGCTGCGAAGGTCATAGCGATGGCGGAAATTGTTGAAGATAAGGAGTCGGTCGAGCGTGTTCCTGTGAAGAGTTTGCTCAAGGAAAGCGGGGATGAGACGTCCATGAACGGATCTAGCGGTGACACGCTAGAATCTACCAGGCATTCACGGACGTTTCTTGAGGCTAAGACGGAGAAAGGTCGAAAATCCTAAAGTTCTTATTTTGTGCCTCTGTCGTATCTTTGTTTTCCTCTTCGTTCCGTCATAGCGTGCTTGCTTGTGTCCGAAGTCTTCTAATTATTGATAACGCGTGCAGTTGTTGGATCATGTGATTTTAATTGAGAATGCATCTTGAGTGCTGGAACAAAATTTTTCTCGCTGTACCGACGCTGCTCGTTTGCATATGAAGATGCGTTATTATGAAGGAAACTTGTTTCAACCGAAAAAGCAGTTGCCTGACAATGCTTGTTTGTATATGAAAACCCATCATCATGAAACAAAATCTACCACGCTTACCGTGGGTACTGATATATAGATTACACGAGCTTTCGGTGCACGCCCACCAGAAATATATAGAGAAAGTCCTCTTTTTCTTCCAATTTGTGGTTTATTTATTTGGTCGGTGGATCAATTCACTTGGTGATCCTGATGCATTTTGGTTTGTTTCGCGCTTCTAGAGGAAACCAGGTCTAAATTGCATCTGACCCCAAAAGTTATCTATAGTTGGTTTGGAATGCAAGTTCATTGGGGTTGGAGATAGGTTGAATGAGATTGGTGACTATGTTCAAAATGGTTTCATACAAGAGACCTCAGATCTGGTTTTGAAGGCAAGTTCATGCGGATTTTCTGCTTTGGCACCGTTAACTATCCATTCATTCAATGGTCAAGTTCAAAGCTTCACATAATCGTGAGATCGATTATATGGCTGGAGAGCAGCGTGCATGCGTGATAATGCATGTTGCTTATGATTTTGACTTGGCAATTTTTAATGCTTTTAACATATCAGATAGACTCAATTAAATTGCGTCTTCTAGTTGGATTTCATGGTGTTCTTGAAGCCAATGCTGAGAAAGGACCTAGATGCTACACATGAACAAAGGGAGTCATACCTAGTTATTCCTGTCTTTTGGGCATTGGAATGTGGAAAAAGGAAGTATGCAATCTCGACATGTTTTCATATTGGAACTTATTTTCTTCATTCTATTCAAAATTGCCGATGCATGCAGTATCATACCCTTATTTCCTGAGGTTACTTCTTAAGTATGTGTCTAGTTTCTAGGCAAGAGCTCTTTCTTGAACTTTTATGATTTGTGAAGGACTGTTATTCATATTAGGAAATGGAGATTATAGTTGTATAACTTTTCTTGAAGTCTAAAAGTCAATCTAGAACTGTGGCTTTCTATCTATGTAGATTTTACCATGTGGTTTGTGCAAGTTTTGGCCTAAGCTGAATCCAAAGATACTAAAGTTTCTTCAAAAGTAAGTTATATTGAAAACTAACTTGGAAATCTTGTTCATGTAACAAAGCTCGACTTAGTGTCCCAAGCTTTACCATCTGTCTTATGTTCACTATTTGCTGTTTTGTTAAGCTCTTCATTGGAATGCCACATTTGCAAATAATGTTTTTCATTTGAACATCAGCCATAGCAATACAGTTTTTATGTGCCGCATGGATTCTTTTGTTGGTTACTGAAGTTTTTCAATGAAATTTCACAATCATAATTACATCCCAGACTTGATTGGTCCTGATGTGATTGAGTACAGAGCTACTGTTAGGGATTAGGAAGGAACTGGAATCCGGAAAGCTGTCTCCAAATGTAGCTGCTTTGATGGAAGAACTGTACTACAGTTACCGGAATGCTGTACGTAAGAAGCCTTTACAATCAGCTTCATTCTTGTTGTTTCTTCCATGTTATATTGCACTGTGATTGCCATCTAGAACCCGTTGTGCTGTTGTTTTGTTACTTCTTATTTCTGTCTTGGGAAAACCTCTTCCATTACAGCAGAAAAAGGAAAATTTCATCAGGAAAAGAAGGAATCATGTCTTTACATATAGATTCCATTCTCAAGTTCAAGATGGAACGTGTTTTTGTTGGGTTTAGTCACTCAAAAGGGCAGAGGTGGTATAGTAATTGGAATTCTGTATACATACATAAATGAAACATAAAGTTTGCTGTTTTAAAGATTTAAGTTGTTAAAGAATATGAAAGCACCTTTACTGCACCTGGATAAGTAAGAATATGCCATATATTTTGGGAACAGATGATAATCAGGTTTCTCACACCTGAGAATGTTAAGATTTAGCTGCTGACTTTAATGAGCAAACTAAGAATCTTATGTTTAGGTAAACTCGTGGAAGAACTTGGAAGCGTGAATTCATTCGATGCTAGAGGCAGATGATCAGCGAGAATATGGTACAGATATCCATGAGACCTTCCATTTGGTATTTGTCATTAGATATGATGCTTTTTGTTTGTGTGGTTTACACTTGAGAATGCAAGAGCTAAGAACTTGAAACTCATTGATAGAAGAAATATGAGCCTGTTGCAGTAGAAGTTTTACATGTTAAAACATTTGAACATGCATCAATCTCATAAATATGTTTGAATTAATCTCTAACCACATAATTTAGAAGTTCTAATTGGATTCATTTTCTGTTTGCATATGAAAAAGCACATCTGTTTTGTCTATATGGATTTTAGTTACATTACCTGCTTTATGCTTTTCAGGTACTCCAAAGTGGAATTCCAAGAGCCCAGGAGGCTGTCTTGTCAAACATGTCTGCACAATTTGATCGTATATTAGTGGATGTTGAGGTTACTTTTCTCAGTATCTCTGCAATTTCTCTGGAACTCTAGTTGCCCTGGGGACATTGAATGTAATTTGTTAATTCATGAGTTTGGTTATTGGTAAAGGGATGACTTTCTTTCTGAAACTGACCTTTTCTTCTCCTTTTGAACATATATCAGATGGTCTATTTTCCTTTTTTACTTGCAGGAACCGTTCGTTTTTTCACCATATCATATGGCAATAAGAGAGCCCTTTGACTATTACACCTTCGGGCAGAATTATATTCGTCCATTGCTTGATTTTCGGTAATTTACTGATTTGCAATCATAATCTCTGCTGATTTGTGGGACCAAAATTTCTCTACATGCATACCTTGCTTTTCTCATTGAGAGATAGATAGATAGGATCAAGTTTCATCTGCATGAGCTCTTTGTTAGTTTTCCCGACTTTGATGCAGCTTGAAATTATGTATAAATTGATTTATCCCGTATAATCTGTCTAAATGAAACATTTGAACAACTTGAAGGTAATTTCCTGTTGTAACGAACATTCCCCATGAGACTCTGAATATAAGGTGTGAGACTTGTAAAGCTACATTTCTCTCTGCTTTTAAGTATCTTGAGAGCACCAAGTTTCTAGGCCCTTATAACTGGGAATCGAACTTGTTGATTTCCATCGTTCTTTAAAAGAGCCTAGAACTTTCAAGCTGTTAATGCAAATTAGAAGTCCATTATATCTGCCTTTTGCATCTAGAAGATGCAGGCCAGCTGCAATTGAGTATGACTTTTCCTGTCCTTCATGAATTGCCTCAATTCTCTTTGGACAAATAAATGCCTGAAAACTTCGGTAGTTTTTACCTAAGTAGAACTATACCCGCGCAAAACCTGCTTTTTACTTTAAATATGTAGAAAGCTTATTTTGGAAACAGTGGGAAAGAAAATGAAATGCAACTTAGGAGTACTGAACTGGAACCGAAGCAAATTATCTTCTCGCTTGAAGTATCATTTCACTTTGCAGTTTTCTTTACAAAATGCTACTTACCTCTTGTTGATGGATGCCAATTTTCCCTGTCAATTTTAGATGTTTTATGGTGATGGTTTAGCTTAATCATCTTTTTATAGTATAATCTTTCGTTTGACACATCAAGAAGTTTTTCTAATTTGGACGTCATTCTTTCATCAGAAGATCTTATATTGGCAACTTATCTATATTTGATGATGTGGAGGACAAGGTTAGGCAGGTAATGTAATTCTTTAGGATTCCTGTGGTTGTGTGTATGATTGTTAGTTTTCAAATATTTGCCTTCCTATTGACAAAGGCAGTTCTTCTTATTTAGATTTCCTCTATAATGTGCATATACCCCACGACCCATCCCCCAATCTCAACTTCATGCTTTCAGCATATTCATTTTGCTTAGAAGTTGGTACGTCTATATGCCTTGGCTCTGAAATCTGAGATTACCCAAGATAATGTTTTTTTTTCTTTTCTGCAAATCGGTTTACAACTTTGAATTTATGCTTTGCTTTTTGTTACCAACCTACATTGGGAGAGGATTCTTTCTTCTGTAATAGTAAAAGAAATCAGCCTTGAAACAAAGTAGTATCTCACATAATTAAAACTCAGACAAACTTGGAATTGAAAATTCACAAAAAAAGTTACCTTGAATTCACAATTAGCTGTCACGCACCTTATTTCATGTATCCAATTCCATTGAGTTTGTGTCCCCTGTTGTAAAATGTTCCTAAATATTCAACCAATGTTGTAAAAAGTGTATCGGTGCCCGTATCGCATTGGGCACCGATACACTGATACGGTATGATACGTGATTTTTTTTCATTTTTTGATAAAAAATCGAAAAATATTAATAAAATCCAAAAACAATGCAAGAGTTGAAATTAATGAACAAAACATATATAACACAATCAACATTAAACAAAATCGAATCCAAAAGCTTGATTTGAAATAGATAATTCTTAATAAATGACTATGACTCTAAAAATATTTAGAGAGATTATGAGAAGACAACAACAAAGTTAAATAACATCTCATAATGAACAAGCATTCATACCACAACATCTATGTCACACGGGTGCGGGTGCTGGTGCGAGTGCGAGATACGGAAAATTTCAAAAAATTTGGGTGCGGCGACACGGCTAAGGTATATAATATTATATATATATATATTATATATATTCAAGCTAAAACAAGTGAGACATCGATTAACATAATTATATGACGACAATAGTAAGTACACAACTTTATATTAAAGCAAAACAATTAAACAGCTACCAATTTCATCATAATACATAAATCAATCAAAAGAAAATCAGGATTTGCATATCAACAATATTATCAACTATGAACAATATTAATGTTTGATAAATGAAATGACCATGTACTTGATAAATTATAGATCTTCACTCTCAACAATATCATTAACTGAAGGGACTATTGGATCATTGAGTTCCATATTTAGAGTATGCAAATCTTGGCTGTCATCTAAGTGATATTCCTCCGGGTTTCCTTTTTCACTTCTTTCGTTCTTTTTTTCATACTCATCTTTCTTTTTCATTAATTATCTTCGTAAATCCTCACATGCTCTTATACCATGTTTTTATAATTTTAAAAGATGTGCCATCACTCTGATATATGATCCTGTAAAATTCATGTTGCAAAATTTACACATAAAATGTTTATTACCTCCACCACCTTTGTATAATTCTCCATTTTGTACATACATCCACAATGGTGCATCATCACGAGATATTGAAGGTTTTGAAACTTTTGTTGTTGATCATGAACTTGAAGGAATACTTCCACCAGAACTCCCAGTAGGGCCAGTACCAATTGATACTCCTTTTCCTTTTCTATTGTCGGTCATTTTTAGGATCAACTCAATTCACAATTTCACAATCTGATTGAAAAGCAAAATATGCAATGGATCAAAATTATTATGCAAGAACTAAATATGAAAGAAATAAGGCAATCAATATGTACAAAATAAATAAACAAAAACTGATATGCTGAAAATAGATAATCCAAGACTAGTATGCAGAAATTAATTTGCGGGAAATTAACAGGCAAAAACGAAGCATGCATAAATTAATTGGTCATGCAATAGGATCGTGCAATTGGTCATAACTCATAAATGTTGTGGATTACTTTATAAGAAGCATATGCAGTTGGGAGCTTAAGTGGGAAGATTTGAAGTGGGTGAGGGTTGAGATGCCCAATGATAATTCACTAAGTTTATCTCTTCGTATTCTGAATTGCTTCAAGCCTTCAATGCCAGCGATAGAATGATGTCTTACAAGGCTCTCTGAGTCGTATGTTTTTGCACAAAGATTTTATAAAGCTTAACCTACACTCTATAACATGAACTTGTGCTCAAGCTCAAACGAGAAATCCAGCAAATGACTTACATGTAATGCACCACAGTAATCCAATGGTTTTAGAATTCCACAAAACAAATCAAAAACTAGAATGTCACGTGCTTTAGCACCCATAGGGGATGGCAATCTGTAATTCATCAGGCCATCACTTGTTAAGAAGGAAGTGACTGTGATTACTTGAGAATAATGCACGAAAAAGGATCATATGGTGGCTATGGGGAGAAAGAAACGATCTTGTTGACTTGCCATATGAGCCTAGCTTATCTGCAAAAGTTAGAGTTCTCGTTAAATAAGTGCACTGCCTAAACTCTCTTTACCATTGCACCTGGAAAATGGGAGAAGGACGGCGGCCGGTGAGGAGGAGGACCCGGAGGTGGAGCAGCTGGCGCACACACTGGAGAAGATGACCAGGAGTGGCGAGGGCACCAACGGCTGGTGAGGAGAAGGAGGACCCGGAGGTGAAGCGGTTGGCGCCACACTGGAGAAGATGACCAGGAGCGGCGAGGGGCAGCAACGGTGTCTGAACTGAACGAAGGGGAGGCTAGGAGCGTAAAAACGACGGCTGGTGAGGAGAAGGAGGACCCGAAGGTGGACCGACTGGCGCGCACAGTGGAGAAGATGATCAGGAGCGGCGAGGGGCAGCAACGACATCTGAACTGAACGAAGGGGAGGCCAGGAGCATGAAGACGACAACCGATGAGGAGAAGGAGGACCCGAAGGTGGACCGACTGGCGCACACAGTGGAGAAGATGACCAGGAGCGGTTGGCGCGCACACTTGAGAAGATGACCTGGAGCGGTGAGGGGCATAAATGGTGTCTGAATTGAACGAAGGGGAGGCTAGGAGCATGAAGACGACGACCGGTGAGGAGGACCCGGAGGTGGACCGGTTGGCCCGCACAGTGGAGAAGATGAGCAGGAGCGGCGAGGGGCAGCAACGGCGTCTGAAGACTCCGAACTGAACAAAGGGGTGTCTGAATTGAACGAGTCACCTTTTATACATCTGATCTAAATTATTGGATGAAATTGATCATCGACACATTGATCGCACCCATTCTCAGCCTTGACACATTGACCGTGTCGGTGTCGCACCCGTGTCGATGCCGACACTCCACCTCCTAGAGGTGTCTGTGTGACATAGCATAACATTAATACCTAATACCTTTAATTAATAAACAACAACGTTATAACTTACAATCATCCATACCAGAACGTTACAAAGTTACAACTACATTTAAAAGTTAAAACAATCATCCATAACGTAGATCATATTCAACAAAAGATGAAGGCATAGCTGATAGTTGATCTAATGCCCGACTGAGCTTAAGAGTTGTACGTGGGGAAAATTATGAAAGCATCCTACTACCTCTGACTTTGGCTCCTCTTCTAGTATCCTTCATAGGCATTAGGCGAGTAGGAGCTCTTGCAGTAGAACAAGAGCCAACTCTACTGCTACTACCATCAGAACCTACACACTTTCCCTTTTCTCACCTTTTCCTCTCCTCTTCAGCCATATCTTTTTCATCCCAGTTGTACAATGAAATTCATCACCATACATCCCTTCAGAATCATCTTCAAATGGTTGAGACATATCCCAACCATCTATTTATCTCTCTCACCCTTAATCTCTTCTTCTCCTTCGAAGCCTCCAATACCTACTCAATTTCGTACTTCACTACTTCAAAAACTCAAGAACAAGCATTAGCATCATTTTTTGTTCCCGCAAGGTGGTATTTTATACGAGAAATACCACCATACTTTACTGCATTGCAAAACATGCATTTGTTCACAAGCCTATTGCCTTCATACACCGGGGTGCAATATTTTTATGTTGTATCGACCCTTTCAGAAACCATTAAGATGAGAGTGGATAATCAATAAGAAAAAAAAGGCTTTTTAGAGGTTAAGAATCACATAATCTGTAAAACTCTCAAATTTTTCAAGTGAAAAATCGGGTAAAATGCAAAAAAGAAAGGGATATGCCATAAATTTAACAAAAACTCTAGAGATATGGAGTTGGATTGGGTGAAACACTTGAGAATCTTGTGAATAAACAACAAAATCAACAAGAACAAGGATGAGAAAAAGATTTGAGAGCAAAGAAATGACGTGAAAAATGGTTTGGGGAGAAGCGAAATGATTTTCGCAACTTCAAATTCTTGAAATTTATACTAAAAAAAATCAGCGTAGACTCGTACAATACATATGATATCGTACAACATGGTACGATACAACCCATATCATATCATACGGTATGATATGATACAAAAATAACTTATTGCGATATGTGTGCTCATATCGTACCATATACTTGTACGATACGTGATAAAATCATATCGTATGATACAACAACAACAACTCAGCCTTTCCCATACTAGACGGGGTCGGCTACATGGATTCTTTGTTTCCACATAGCTCTATCATGTGCCATGTTAGCAGTTAACTCACAATAAGCTGGATCATTCTTTATTGCTTCTTTCCAACACTTTTGTGGTCGTTCTCTACCTCTTTTAATACTTTCCAAATTTAGTTTTTCACCTTCTTACAAGTTCTTCTTTTGATCTTCTTTCTATATGTCCAAACCATCTTAAACGACATTCTCTCATTTTATCCTCTATTGGTGTCACTCCTAATTTGTTTCTAATAACCTCATTATGTATACGGTCTTTTCTTGTATAATCACTCATCCATCTCAACATCTTCATTTCTATCACAGACATCTTTTGTACATGTTGTTGATTAACTACCTAACACTCAGATCCATAAAACATGGTAGGTCTAATTGCTACTCTATAATATTTACCTTTTAACTTTAATGGTATCTTCTTATCACAAAGAATACTTGATGCTCCTCTCCAGTTTAACCAACTAGCATTAATTCTATGCGTAACATCTCCATAAATTCTTCCATCACTCTGAAAAATTGACCCTAGGTATTTAAAACTTTTCTTTTGGGGAATGCAATACAACAACAACTACAACAACAACTAAGCCTTTTCCCATACTAGATGGGGTCGACTACTTTTGGGGAATGCAATGTGTATCAATTTTAGTTTTATGTCCTCTGAAGTAACCAAATGATCAAACTTACATTCCATATTTTCTATTTTTGTTCTACTAAGTTGAAAGCCTTTACTTTCTAATGTTTCTCTCAATAGTTCCAATTTTCTATTAACTTTTTCCGTAGACTCCTCCGCTAACACAATGTCATCTGCAAATAACATACACCAAGGCACTTCATCTTGAATATGTTTTGTTAACTCATAAATCACCATTATAAATAAGTATGGACTTAAAGTTGATCCTTGATGTAACCCAATATTAACTTCAAAGAAGTCTGTCATTCCTTCATGTATGCTTTTGCACCATCGCACATGTCTCTTATAAGGTTAATGTATGTCATTAGGATACCTCTTTTTTCCAAGGTTCTCCAAAGAACCTCCCTCGGTACCCTATCGTAAGTTTTTTCTAGATCAATAAATATCATGTGAAGTTCTTTCTTTTTTGCTCTAAAATGTTCCATAAGACGTCTCAAAAGGTGAATCGCTTTAACAGTGGATCTGCCTGGCATGAATCCAAATTAGTTCTCTGTTGTACTCGATACTTGTCTTAACCTACGTTCGATAATTCTTTTCCACAATTTCATAGTACGGCTCATTAACTTGATACCTCGATAATTCACACAATTCTGAATGTCTCCCTTGTTCTTATATATGGATATAAGATTACTTGCTCTCCATTACTTGGACATCTTTTGGTTTCTTCATATTTCATTAAATAGCCTTGTGAGCTAAGTGATTCATGTTTCTCCTAGGATTTTCCAAACTTCTATAGGAATATTGTCTGGTCCTACCGATTTACCACCCTTGATATGTTTAAGAGCTTCTTTGACTTGATTCTTTTGAATACGTCAGTAGAAATTGTGGTATATATACTTTTCTGATTTGGCTAACTCTCCTAAGCTAATACTAACATCTTTTTTTTCATTAAAAAACTTATAAAAAGTTTTTTCATCTATTTCTTATATCATTGTTTGCCACTAGAATTTTTTCATCCTCGTCTTTGATGCATCTAACAAAATTAAGATCTTTAGTTTTCTTATCTCTAGCCCTAACTATCATAAAAATATCTCTTTCACCCTTTTTTGAGTTGAGTTTTTTATATAAATCTTTCTAAATTTTAGCTTTTGCTTCACTAACGGCCTTTTTCGCTTCATTTTTTGCTTTCTTATAAGCCTCTAAAGTTTCACTAGTTTTCTTAGCATAATGTAATTTGTAACATGCCCTCTTTGCCTTGATTTTATTTTGCACTACTTCACTCCACCACCAAGATTCTTTTTGTGCAGGTACACCTCCCTTAGATTCACCTAACACATCTTTCGCCACTTTCTTAATATGTATAACTATATTGTTCAACATATCATAAGGTGTACCAACATAATCCCAAACATCTCCTTGAAGGACTTTCTCTTTAAATATATATTCTTTCTCGCTTTTGAGGTTCCACCATTTAGTCAAAATAGCTCGATGCACTCTTTTATTCTTTGTCCATTTTTTTATTTGTAAATCCATAACTAAAAGTCGATGTTGGGTGGTTAAGCTTTCTCCTGGAATTACCTTGCAATTTTTACAACACGCTCTATCTTTTTTTTTTCTATAAATAAAATAATCAATTTGTGTTTGTGATAAGTCACTCTTATAAGTAATTAAATGTTCATCTCGTTTTTTGAAGATTGTATCGAGTATAAAGAGGTCAAACGTCGTTGCAAAATTTAAAATCTCCCTATCTTTCTCATTTATATCCCCAAAACCCAAGTTTCCATGTCCTAATGCTTCTTTACCGACATGTCCATTTAAGTCTCCTCCTAAACAAATCATCTCCCTTTGTGGAATTCTTTGAATCACCTTATCTAACTCTTCCCCAAAAGCCGTCTTTATACTATCTTCTAGTCCTACTTGGAGTGCCCTACTTGGAGTGCGTAAGCACAAACTATATTAAAAATCTATGCTCCTAATTCTAATTTCAACATCATGATTTGGTCACCATATCGTTGTATACCCACTACACTATCCTTTAAATCTTTATTTATGATAATATCAACTCCATTTCAAGCCTTTTCATTTCCTGAGTACTATAATTTAAAGCCTATATCCTCAATCCCTTTTGCTTTTTTTTCTAACCCACTTTATATCTTGTAAACATAGAATATGAATCTTTCTCCGAATCATAGTATCTACCACCTCCATCAACTTACCGGACAATGTTCCGATATTCTAAGAACCAATACGAATCTTATTATCTAGGACTATCTTCCTTACCCCCCGCTACACTATCCTTTAAATCTTTATTTATGATAATATCAACTCCATTTCAAGCCTTTTCATTTCCTGAGTACTATAATTTAAAGCCTATATCCTCAATCCCTTTTGCTTTTTTTTCTAACCCACTTTATATCTTATAAACATAGAATATGAATCTTTCTCCGAATCATAGTATCTACCACCTCCATCAACTTACCGGACAATGTTCCGATATTCTAAGAACCAATACGAATCTTATTATCTAGGACTATCTTCCTTACCCCCCGCATCCATCTATATTGAAAATGCGGAGACCCTCTCTGTAATTTATTCACTACATTCGGGCGGCAATGTAGTGGGACTAACTTCTTTACCCACACCTGTCCATGATGTGGGAACCCTCTCTGTAATTGATTCACTACATCCGAATGAAAATGTAGTGGTCCTTGCTTACTTTTTACTGCATTCGGGCTATGCAACGCGTCGCTAGGCGGGCACGTCCCAAAGCAATGCTCATAATTTGTGTAATCTATATTATAAAAATTCGGCAAAGTTTTACGCTGTCTGTCGAAAGCTTAACATAACCCTCCTCCTTTACCCAGGCTTGAGACCGACCATGCAAGGGTGATCCCTTACATGGGCAGAGTTATGATGTGTAAATGCTAATCAAATAAATTATAAAAGAAGTGGGAAGAGAATAATACTACAGGATGTTTGTATTAGCAAGATTACCTACCCTGGTTACCAGTGGAGAGTTGGACTTACAGGTTGTTTGTATTAGCAAGATTACCTACCCTGTTTACCAGCGGGGAGTTGGACTTATTGGCTGTTCCCCATCTGATATGTTTCTGCAACACAGGGTACCTGTTTTATTTACCCTGTTTTATTCTGGATACAGACTTACTTATTTTATGGTAATTCATGCTTGGTGATCATGTCAAAAATAACGAATGAACTGTGGATTTATGAGGACCACCTAGAAAGATGGGCTCTTTTTCATGCTGACTGTGTAGCAGATAATTCAAATGCTGAGAAACATCCTTCCTGCACATTCTGATGTTTTTTTTTGTTTATTCTCCTTCGGCCCTCCCCCATCCCCAAACTTCACTACAATTTGACACTGTTTCTGATGAAATGTAGGGGCATAATGTTGTGTTGATATCCAACCACCAAACAGAAGCAGATCCTGCAGTGATTTCCTTATTGCTGGAAAATACTAACCCATATATTCCTGAGAAGATGGTTGGCCCTGATTCATCTTACACCTTTTACCTATAGGGTCAGTGCCTTCAGTTTGACCAAATGCTTGCATTTTGGTTTTGCAGACATATGTGGCTGGTGATAGGGTTATAACGGATCCTCTTTGTAGGCCATTTAGTATGGGAAGGTACTCTCCTATTATTCTTTAACCATGTAAAATCCATGCAATCGTTGATAATATTTCTTTTCACATCTCAGGAATCTTATCTGTGTATATTCAAAGAAGCATATGAATGACATTCCTGAGCTCGCTGAAATGAAAAAGAAAGCAAATACTAGGAGTTTGAAAGAGATGGCTTTGCTGTTACGGTATGTTTCAGTTACAATTCTTTTCTAGCTTATGTTGTTCCTTCTTCATTAATTAATATGCTAATCTTCTGCATGGTGAAAAAAAATGAATGTCATATAAGCTTTTCTTTGCGTTTTTTTTTTCCGTCAATGCCCAAGTTGGATTTGCATATTTGCAGATCGGGAGGGCAGCTGATCTGGATTGCACCGAGTGGTGGTAGGGACCGTCAAGATTCTCTAACAGGGGAATGGCATCCAGTAAGTTTTATTCCTCTGGTATTCTTGCTATTTAGTTTGTGTATCATGTCATATGGTAGTGAGCCTACTGGCTACTATGTCATCTTTTCTATTTTTTCTAAGCAAAATGATATGTTGCAGCATAATAACTTGGTGAGTTCTTATAAGTGCAATAAGGAATGATTTTCTATCAAATTCTATGAAGCTGATATGAGTGGCCAATTAATAACTAGGTGAATTGTCTCATGCAGTCTGCGGTCAAGTTTAGGGTGAACATAGTCCACCTACCCGATATATATATATATATATATATATATATATATATATATATATATATATATATAATCAATTAATCATGTTTAATAGAATACATCTAATCAAATATCCACCATTCTAAAGAAAGTTAATGTGTGTGATCATATGGACCATCTTAGGCCTTAGTCAAATCCCATCCTCTCCCTTTTATAGAGCCTCACCCCCTCCCACTCTTCAAATTTCTTAATATGAAATCAATTAATTAGCACTTTTACTAAAACCTAAGACTGTCCATGTGATTACATAAAAATCAAGATTATATAATTAACATGCCACATGTGGCACAAGATCGAGCTCTATAGCATCAAAGAATCCATACAGCTGACCCCACCTAGTGTGGGGAAGGCTTGGGTGTTGTTGAATATATAAGTTTTTTAGGTTGGAAGTGGATATTGACCTGCAGGGTGGGCGGATTGGAGCGGGTTACAGCACAGCATTTTTTGTCCAGGGTGGATTTGGCTGGGATACGAACCTGCCCCATTACCATCCCATCCAATGGAAGAACATATTGATAAGAAAAGTTACATGAGTCAGAAAAGTTATACTTAATTTTTTTATTAACTAGGTTTGCTTGAGAAATACACAATCAGTATTGTTTAGTCCAATTTGTTTTTCGGTTCTGACCTGGCTATAAAAGGTATTACATATGGAAGTATGTAGGAACATAGTTGAGCGGTCTGCAGTTGGTGGTGGTGCTTACTTTTGAAACATGCCACTTAATAATTTTCATTTTCGATGGGTAAAGAGAACTCGTGTTCCTCAACCTTTTCTGTGATGCCTAGCCATTACTTTTTATTTTGTTGCATTTCTTCCTTAGATATTAGTTCTGACATACGGGGTCTCCAGGCACCCTTTGATGCATCTTCAGTGGACAACATTAGGCGGCTTGCGGAGTATTCAGGCGTCCCAAGTCATATATATCCATTGACAGTATTGTGCCATGATATTATGCCACCTCCACCTCAGGCATGTTATGTTACCCATATTCAAAGGATGTTCATCGTGAAATTTGGTCCATTTTCTTTTCTTTATGTGAGCTGAGTCGACTTTCCTTTTCAGGTTCAAAAGGAAATTGGTGAGCGTAGATTGATTGGGTTTCATGGAGTTGGTGTATCTTTGGGTCCAGAAACAAAATTTGAAGAAGTTGCTTCAAGCTATGAAAATCCTGATGAGGTCTGTATGTGTGTGTGCGTGTGGCGAAGCTAAATATTGAGAAATGTTCAAGCTGTCCGCTATTTTCTTTCAATCAGCTTAATGAACCGGCTCTGTTGTAGGCAAGGGCGGCTTTCTCACAGGCGTTGTATGATTCAGTTACTAATCAGTACGATGTTCTCAAGTCTGCAATACATGGAAGTAAAGGATTTGATGCATCAGAGCCTGATGTCCTTCTGTCACAGCCATGGCAGTAATTCTTAATGCGGGCCGGTGAGCTTTATTCACACCTTATATGATGAAACAGTCCGAATTGCATCCCGATCAGAAGGGTAAGCGAGCCATAGAAACCACAATTTTCTTCCCCTGTGCCTGTTGTACATATCTCCACTTTCAAGAGGGTGTCTCGCAGCTTCTGATACATTTTTTAGTGTACCTTATATTTTTTGATATGAATAGGAATCAATTGTTGGGTAAAAAGGAATGGGTATTTTCTTCGATTGCATTCCAAGCAGAAGGTTGTCCTAAGATTGCATTCCAAATGCTAGTGGAAGCTCTGGCCGGTGTGAGTTTCTATTTTTGATCCTTGACTGTGGGCTTGTTGCTTTCATGTTACATTCTCTGTGTTTGAATTGCAGGACAGCAGGTACCGAATAATCTGCCGACTATGTCAGGGACATTAGAGTTGGTGCCCTCACTTTTTTTTTCTTCGCTTTGCAAAATGAAAAGCAAAGGTTATAATTCCCCGCCATAGGGCAATTTCGATTTCCCTTCCATGAAAACAGTTCTTCCTGCGAGAAAAGCCAGTTACGGTGCTGGCCTATAGTTAAAAAGGGCTTTGCTGGCAACTATCCAAATTGTCAAAGACTCGCTCCTATAGTGCTGACCAAGCCAATGATTGCTCGTTCGTTAGTGCTTTGAGCCGACTTTGCACAAATAGTGGAATGCCTTTTTTCATTAAAGGAGTGTATGGCGGCGTGACCTTAAGCATATCAAAAATCAGAGTTATTGAATGTAGAGTGCAGCTATAGTGCTACCGCCCCGTGGGAGCAGATTTCACTATCTATTTCATCTTTCTAGTAAGTAAGCTCCTCTCTTTTTTGACCTGTGGGGCATACCCCGGGCACCAGCCAAGTCTTTGTGATAAAGCGTGAGAGACGAATGGTTACTACAGAAAGGGCGGGCGACCACTCGGAGAAGGATATCCTTGTGCGCAGCCGCAGTCGGAAGAAAGAGCGAATGGAGATTGAAGGGATGATAGATGAGCAAAGGGGCATGGGGAGGCAGACGAAAGGAGGAATGGTGAAGAGGAAGAAGTGAACAGACGTCAAAGTCTTATTCAGAGACCTACCTGTTCACCAGAGGGGCTCCACAGGGTTCTCAGAGGAAGATGAGACTGAGTAAAGTGAGGAAGAAGGAAGAGAAAGACTAACGAGACTTTGGCCTGGCCTGATTTGGAGTGCCAAGGCATAGAAATGAAGATGACAAGGGCCTTCTTTCTATTTCACAGCCGAGGAAGGGTTGGAGAAAGTTTCTATGGAATGAGAGTGAAGGTAAGAAGGTGGCCTGCCTTAACTTAAAGTAAGGCAAGGGCTTCCATATGGTTTCCCCCTTCATGACGGAAGTTTAGGCATCAGGAAGGTGGAGGATATGAATCGGGCTGGCTGGTTGGAAGCTAGTATCGAAAGATCACAATCCGTGGGCTGAATTGATTCAGGCGAAGTACCTCAAGGTTCACAGTGCTTAGAACTACTACTACTCCCACGGGGCGGTGACCCTTGATCCTTATTTCACTTCACACTTGAGCCCTAGGATCATAACTACCATGAGATGGATGGACCATAGTCTCCCGCCCCGTGGGTGTGCTTCTTCTCCAATGGTAGAGATCGAATGAATCATAGATGAAGGGCTCTTGTGAGATACAAGTCATCAATCCAAGTTCTCACTTCTCATTGGCTCATCTATCATTCCATATTCCATGGAATATGAAAGGTGCCCATGAATGTGCTTCTTTAGATGCTTCATCTATGGCTCGTGTGCATCCAAGGTGGAAGGATGGATGGTCAAGATGTCGTCCACCTCATCAAGTGGCATGTGCTCTCCATATGCCAACTCCTCCACATGTCAAGCACGTGCCCATGCCCATGCCCAAACCGCCTCAACTATAGTTGTCATCATTTGATCTTGCCATGTTGGCTCCCACGTCATCTTGGTGATGTCATCAGGTGAACATCCTAGTAGAGAAGAATAATTTGAATTATAAGACTATTTAATGAAATATAGAGAAATCAAAGGATGTTCAAAGAATGGAGAGCGAGTACACTTATATCTATATACATGAATAAGGGAGACATTTAGAATTATGCGAATTATCGAGGTATCAAGTTAATGAGTCATTCTATAAAATTATGAGAAAAAATTATTGATTGTAGGTTAAGGCAAGTATCGAGTACAATAAAGAACCGATTTGGATTCATGCCAGACAAATCTAGTGTTGAAGTGATTCACCTTTTTAGACGTATTATAAATCATTTTAGAGCAAAAAAAAAGACTTTCACATGATATTTAGTGATGTAGAAAAAACTTATGATAGGGTACCAAGGAATGTTCTTTGGAAAACCTTGAAAAAAAGAGGTATCCTATTGACATACTACAATAGTGCAAAAACATGTGTGAGGACTCATGAAGGAATGACAAACTTCTTTTAAGTTACTATTGGGTTACATCAAGGATCAACTTAAGTTCATACTTATTTATAATGGTGATTGATGAGTTAACAAAACATATTCAAAATGAAGTACCTTGGTGTATGCTATTTATAAATGACATTATGCTAGTGGAGAGTCTAAGGAAAAAGTTAATAGAAAATTGGAACTATGGAGAGAAACGTTAGAAAGTAAAGGCTTCCGACTTAGTAGAACAAAGACAAAATATATGGAATGTAAGTTTGATCATTTGGTTACTTCAGAGGACATAGAAATTACAATTGGCATACATTGCATCCCTCAAAAGGAAAGTTTTAAATACCTAGGATCAATTTTTCAGAGTTATGAAGGAATTGATGAAGATGTTACATAGACTTAATGTAGGTTGGTTAAAATGGAGAGGAGCATCATTTATTCTTTATGGTTCAGAGTGTTGGGCAGTTAATCATAAACATGTATAAAAGATGTTTGTGACATAAATGAATATGTTGATATGGATGAGTGATCATACAAGGAAAGACCGTATACATAATGAGGTTATTAGAAATAAATTATGAGTGACACTAATAGAGTATAAAATGAGAGAATATTGTTTAAGATGGTTTGGACATATTGAAAGATGAAAAGAAGTACCAGTAAGAAGGTATGAAAAACTAAATTTTGAAAGTATTAAAAGAAGTAGAGAACAACTACAAAAGTGTTGGAAAGAAACAACAAAGAATGATCTAACTTATGTTAAGAGTTAACCGCTAACATGACATATGATAGGGTTATGTGGAAATAAAGAATCCATGTAGTCGATCCCGTCTAGTGTGGGAAAGGGCTTAATTGTTGTTGTTATAATATTTTTTTTACAACAGGGAAGCCAAAGCCAGGTGTGCACACCCCACGTATTGAGCTCTCAACCTTTATCTTGTGAGTTGAGCCTCCTGCCAGGTGAGCCAACGCTCTGAGTGCTGTCTTTTTATAATCAATTGTTTTGCCACGGGACCTGTTTCTACTTCAAAATTTTCACCCGGTCTTGTGGTCTTAAACAAGATCTCCAAGGACCTTGAATGTGCTTGGCCCTAAAAGGGACTTGGTTCTTTTGGGGAAGTTTATCTTTGGGACTCTATAGTAATCTGTGGTAGATTCTGCCCTTTTGCTTGTCCGATAGTAAACCATGCATAAGTCTGTATTTTACTATTGCAATTTTACCAGATCTGTCTTCCTCTTTATGACAAAATACGGAAATCAATGGTTATTGCTAATCACAAGTTTCATCATGGACCAGGTCCTTGTAGGGACTTGACACATAGATATGCATGTGCACACAAACACATAAATACACATGCACATAGACATGGTCGGTTCCGAACTGGTCCGGTGGTTCCAACCGTTATCAAACTGGGCCACTAACCGGTTGGAAGAGGAACCACCAGAACTGGGGAGGACCCGGTTCAATTTTGGTTCCAGTATCTGTAGAACCAGAACCGGTGGTTTGGAACTGTTTGTTTCCGTTCTATAATTGGTTAATATTTTTTATCAAAATTATTTTTTGGTTCCAAATGTTTTAAGACCTAAATTAGAACTGGCCTGATCTCAGTTCGATTCTGGATCCTGGTTCCAGGATCCAGAAAGGAAAACTGGAACTGGCCATGTCTACATAAACATGCATTTATTGTACGTTTTAATCAACTTTTTCCTTTCTGTTGTTTTTGACAACTGAAATTCCCTCCTCTGAAGTAAATCATGTTATCCTTTATTCTCCAGCGAAGGCTGTATGAAGAAAAAACCAAGGGTGTGTAGTAGATGCACCAATGGAGACTAATGGTAGATGGGCAATAGTGGTGACGTTGGCAGTCAGACTGCCGCAGGGTTGCTGTGAAAGGAATGTATTCCCTACGGGGTGGTAAATGGGGTCATCGGGTCGGGGCACTCCAGGCTCGGGTAAAAAATGAACCGACCTGAATCTAATCCGATTTTTCTACGGGTCATTTTTTTACCCCAACCATTCCTTGATTGGTTTGGATCAACTTCAGGTTGAGCCCATACGTATAAAGTAAACTTTATATATATATATATATATATTATAGGTAGACAAAGAGATATATAAAGAGAGCATAATTCATGTGCACATCAATTCATGGTTAGACATTCTAAAAAAATCCCAATTGTCTGATTAGCGGTTCGTTTGATTGGTGGTTGAAATTCAAATCATAAAAGTGAACAAATATTTTGATACTTTTTACTGGTGATTTAAATGCACTTGGTACTAATTTTTTTATTGATAGATTTCAACTGTTGATCTTTCGAAAGATTAAATATATATAGGGATTGGATCTAACACATAGTGACGTTTACTTATGTTTGATTGTTACTTTTTAAAAGCATGAGTGTATTATTATTGTTATATTGGTGTCACAAAAAAGTATTGAGTGAAGAAGATTTGATTTTCCTATATATATATAATTGGTGTTTGGTTAGGTTGAGCTGAACCCAACCCGATTTTGTTGTTTTGAGCTAACCTCGGCTCTACCTGAAATACTTAAAACCTGATCCATACAAAAAAATTTACAGGTCCGAAATTGCCAACCTTTCCTGGAAGAAGCGGATTGGCTCGGAAATATTGGGTTGCCGAATTTGGGTACAATTGTCAACTGGATCCGGGATACCAAACCTGACGGACCAACGGGATTCAGTTTATTGGATTGTCCAAACCCAAATCCGTACGGTTGACACCTTTATGCGTATGGCTCTCCTTTTACGGTATTTGGTGAGCCACGCGTAGCCGAGATTTTCGGTTTGCGTTTCATTTCTTTTTGGTACTACTGGCCTGTTCTCGTTTGTCACTTCTTTGCACCGCCCAAAATATCACATCATCTTTTTAAACCAACCGTGTAAGGTGAAGCAATACAAGTAACGGTTGTAATTTTCTTAAAATTTAGTACGGTTGGCCTTTATTCAGCCAATCTTTTATCCTCACGTGTTACACAATACTCTCTCTCTCTCTCTCTCTCAATCTCAAAAGTAGAATTATATCGATCACTCTCTCATATTTATATTCTATGAATCTCAAAAGTAGAATTATATCGATCACACAAACACAAAAAAAAATGCTTCAAAAAGACCAATTTTGGAGTGTATACCCAAAGCTTTTTCCACTCTTCTTAATACATTTTAAGACTAAGAAAAAAGGTGGGAAGTAAGCCAAGAAGCATTGTGCGAAGTGGTATACATATATACACATATATAAATATAAAATATGTGTGTATATTAGGTAGTTTTATATGTATGATGATGCGTCGGGTATAATAGTGCATATAATCTCATATTTAATATAAAACACTTGCCATGCTTACGTAGAGCCCCTCTGGGGTCCCATATTTTCTTTGTAGATGATAGTATCATCTTTGCACGAGCAAATAAGGACGAGGTGTGCACAATGAAGAGGGTTCTCGGCACTTATCAAAAGGTATCAGGAAGTCCAAACTATCCTTCAGTCGCAATGTACCTCCGCCATGAAAGGCGGATACCCAAAGTTCGCTGAATTTGAAGAGTGGGATGCCATTCAAACTATTTAGGAATCTCGAGTTCTGTTGGCAAATCTGACAGAAATTCTTTGAGCTTCATCAAATTGATTGAACAATCTATCCTGACCTTCATAATGGGGTGCTTGAAACTCCTTATTTCACTTTGAAAGTAACTTGAATCTCTCGTAAGCAATTCTTGGTGGGGCATTTTGAACAGGAAAAGAATATTGAATTTGATCAAATCATGGTTGGTGAATGATAAGCTACCCGAACACACTCATTTCCCAAATCATATAGCACAAATATTTTTCAAGAACAATACTCTCTCAAGCTCTAACTTTGTCCATGCAAAGGATCACCCTTGCATGGTGGGTCCCAGTCCAAATAAGGGAGGACGATTGCATTAGTGTGAGATAACTAATGTAAAACTTTGTCGGATTTATTACGATGCATTCTAGATATTCTAAGAAACATTAGAAATTAAAGGTTTTCACAGAACAAAAAAAAAAAATGGAATGCAAGTTTGGTCATTTAGTTACTTCAAATAACATATATATTAAGATCTACATACAATACATACCTTATCATTTTTAAATATCAAATTTTCAGAGCGATTGAAAAATGAAGGAGATGTCATGCATAGAATTATTGTAGATTGGTTAAAATATAGAGATGTATCATATATTCTGTGAAAAGATGTCATCAAAGCTGAAAGATAAATATTATAAAACAATAACTAGACTTGCTATGTTATATGTTTTTGAATATTGCGCAGTAACCAAAATGAAGATGTTAAGATGAATATTTGCTCACACTTGGAAGAATCGGGTAGGTAATGAGGTTATTATAAATAAATTGAAAGTGACACTAATAGATGATAAAATAAAGAAAAATTGTTTAATATGGTTTGTACATGTGAAAAAGTGATAAAAGGAATCTATGGTAAGAACGTATGAGAAACTAGTTGGTGAAAATGTTAAAAGAGAAAGAAGAAAACTACAAAAACATTGGAAGGAAACAATAAAAAATGTTCAAGCTTATGTTAACTTATCTGTTAGGATGACACATGATCGAATTATACGAAAACAAACAATCCATGCAACCGACCCGTCTAGTATGAAAAAAGGCTTAGTAGTAGTAGTTATTGTTGTTTGAAATACTCTTTTAAGCTATGTTTGGATACACCCCAAGTTATATACATAGAAGTGTGTTGTCAGCAATTGAGGTCTCCTTAGAGCAGCCAAACTATGGCATTAGGCTTCAGTTTCCATTAGAAGAGATGGGTGCATACCAGAATAGGAAGGTTTCAATCCTTGGAGGCTAGTTATAGCACTCGATATTGATGCACGAGTACATGAACTCATTAATTTGGATGACACGATGAAACCAAAAGCTTGTTGAAAGCATCTTCTTTAAGGTTCAAGGCAAAACAGATACTCGGGTTTCAACTTCTCCAACACGAGAGTGTAGACATGTTTTCTACTGTCCTGAAACTAAGAATGAAGATTATATTGTGTTGTCGTTCTCAAGTACAACAGAGAACCAATTTGGATTTATGCCAGGTAGATCTACTATTGAAGTGATTCACCTTTTGAGACGTCTTATGGAACATTTTAGATAAAAAAAGAAAGACCTTCACATGATATTTATTGATCTAGAAAAAGCTTATGATAGGGTACCGAGGGAGGTTCTTTGGAGAACTTTGGAAAAAAGAGGTATCCCATTGACATATATTAACCTTATAAGAGACATGTATGATGGTGCAAAAACATGTGTGAGGACTCATGAAACGTCACACTTCTTTGAAGTTAATATTGGGTTACATCAAGGATCAACTTTAAGTCCATACTTATTTATAATGGTGATGGATGAGTTAACAAAACATATTCAAGATGAAGTACCTTGGTGTATGTTATTTTTAGACGACATTGTATTAGTGGAGGAGTCTAAGGAAAAAGTTAATAGAAAATTGGAACTATGGAGGGAAACATTAGAAAGCAAAGGCCTCCGACTTAGTAGAATAAAGACAGAATATATGGAATGTAAATTTGATCATTTGGCTACTTCAGAGGACATAGAAATTAAAATTGGCACACATTGCATTCCCCAAAAGGAAAGTTTTAAATACCTAGGGTCAATTTTTCAAAGTGATGGAAGAATTGATAGCGATGTTACACATAGAATTAATGCTGGTTGGTTAAAATGGAGAGGAGCATAAGGTATTCTTTGTGATAAGAAGATACCATTAAAATTAAAAGGTAAATATTATAGAGCAGCAATTAGGCCTGCCATGTTTTATGATTCTGAGTGTTGGGCAGTTAATCATCAACATGTACAAAAAATGTTCGTGACAGAAATGAAGATGTTGCGATGGATGAGTGGTCATACAAGAAAAGATCGTATACATAATGAGGTTATTAGAAACAAATTAGGAGTGGCACCAATAGAGGATAAAATTAGAGAACATCGTTTAAGATGGTTTGGACATATAGAAAGAAGATCAAAAGAAGAACATGTAAGAAGGTTAGAAAAACTAAATTTGGAAAGTATTAAAAGAGGTAGAGGACGACCACAAAAGTGTTGGAAAGAAACAATAAAGAATGATCTAGCTTATTGGGAGTTAACTGCTAACATGGCACACGATAGGGATGTGTGGAAACAAAGAATCCATGTAGCCGACCCTGTCTAGTATGGGAAAAGGTTTAGTTGTTGTTGTTGTTTTGTTGTTGTTGTCGTTCTCAATAGGTACTCATAGCGTCTCCTCGATTTTCGACACGAACGTATTGTAAAACCTGCTTATCACTTGATTAAAGTTGGGACAAGGAGAGGTTCAAGGCCTAATGAACAGAGGGATGAAGTAGACAAACGATCTGGGCTCTTGATATCCCCATTGAGAACCAAGAGCTTTATTTGGAGATTCTTACACAATGATGTGGGAATCATGCCTATGAATTTTAAGTAGTTAAATTAAGGATTTCGAATTATAGTTAACACATGTAAGTTGGCTAAGTAATTACTGAGCGACTTATCTTTTGCAGAACTAAAATGCTTGAATTATGAGTTATTTTCCCTTTATTTCGTCTTGGCGCATGGCTTTCATCATGTGCGACTTCTGGATCAAATTAGATCTTAAGTAAGAAACTTCTTTCTAAATGCTGATGGATCCAACAAAGGCTTTTACTCCTTTTTGTTCTCATGAATCATTGAATCACCTGCTGAAAAGGGATAGATTAACATAGAAATTGAAAATAACAATTTCTAAGTGAGGAAGACTCTTCAATTTCCAAGTATTGATGCTTGTTGTGAATTAAAGGTTTCTTACATCATGCTGTTCTTGATTTGAATAAAGTGTCGTAATCACCTGTCGAACTTGTATCACAAACCAACACATACTAAGTATTATATGTATGTCTTACCGATGCATATTACAAGGGTGTTGTTGGTGTCACGGGCCCTCTAGGGTGTATTCGATTCATGGTGCCAGGACCTTGGCACTAGAATTGCAAACCTGGACCCACACGGACGTGTAACGGAAGCAAAGTTCCGTGTTTGTTTAGTGAATCGTGTTGGTTCTCGGGTTTTCGTGTGAGGTGGGGTAGCAAGGATTCTTGGCGTTGAAGTTTTTGACTTCAATTGGGCATATGAAACCACATTTCATGCTACTAACATATTCTGCGTTTGATGCACAATGAAACTTGGAAAAACGAATAAAAAAATCAAACTCCAATTATGGAGAAACCAAGTATCAAACATATTGTAGGAGCCATGACTCCCTTGAATTTTTGAGATATAATAAATGCTCCCTTAATATGAGAAAATACTTAGATGCTATCTACTAACACTTGACTGCTTTGCACTGCTCCAGACAACTTATGGGAATAGAACCTATTTTGTTTAATCTATTTAAAGCTTCAACACTTGTTGCTTCAATAAGATTCAAACAAGTTGAGCTTAAGGAACAAATTAAAGATATTTGACATTGCCATCTTTTTTCATCATTTTTCTTGTTGTAACAAAAAAAGATTTTATAAGAGAACAACGGATAATTTTTATCACAATTTAGCCACCAAATACATGACAAAAACATGGTTGCTAGGACAGTGTAGGGCCATTGCTAACTTGGTATGTAATGGATTAGTGAGGGACTTGCGACTAGTTCTCTGTCGTGATTCTCACACATTCATTTAGACTCTCTCTATATGTATACATATACATAAGGCATCTTAGCTGAGTAATGTCTTTTGATGCATAATCTTTAACAAATATCTTAAATGTTTTATCTTTGAGATCAATAATGGACTAATTCATGCGCACATTGATCCATGCTTAAAAATATTTAAGAATCTCAACGGTTTGATTGGTGGTTTAAATTCAAATTTTAAAATAAAAAATACGTTGCTACTTTTGAAGGTTCAATAATACACATGGTATTATTTACTTTTTAACTTAAAAAATACCAACCATTAATTTTTAAGATCAAACGGTTGAGAACTTTGAGAATGTTTAAGCATACATTCACATGTGGATAGACTAATTTATCTATTTCTCTTCTCTCTATAAATCTATATAGAGAGAGAGCCGGTAGAGAGAGAGCCGGTCAAGTATCGGGTCAGGTAATGGTCAGGACATCCTAATCCCTGTACGTGAACCTGATGGATCGGGTATTCCTGGTACTATTTGGGTTAGGCCGGGTTGTCCAATCGGGTCAATATTGCCATCCCTATGTGACACTCCCAAACTCTTGTATCTTCGCACCAATTTTGGAACAAGTTCATGCACTCGTAGTGCTTTTATTAGATTACTTGGTGCAGCTGGCCTACGGCACTCATTTCTTGATTGCTGACAAAAACCCTAAATTATTTTATAATAAATATTATAGCAAAGAGCATACAAGTGTGACCAACCAGCCACTGACTTGGACAACTCAAAGCACTTTAAACAAACAAGAAATATTTATGGGTAGAAGATCTTGAGCGTTGATGATCAACTATATATGCATGCACACACGTGAAGCCAAACACACTTGTACTTTGGAATATGTAACGAGGATAGATGCAAGGTACTGTTTAATTAAAGCCTACACCCACTCATACACATATTATATATTATATATGAAGTAATCTATACTCAACATTCAATTATATTCATCAGCTCGTTTTGACAATTATATTCAATTATATGAAGAAACAGGCATTTATAAGACAATTTGACACCTGAAAAGGCAGGTGGGTGCCCAAAAAGGAGAGCGGGCATCAAAAAGGGAAAGTGAGCTTCCCAAAAAGAAAAGTTCATATTCGGAAAGAAATCAGTTGCCCGAGGGAAAAGTTGATGTTATCAAAGGAAAGGAAAGATGGAAGCAAGAACGATAGCTTCCGAAAAGCAAGGTTTGGTATTGAACACCTTTCGTAACATGTCCATGTTATGCTTGGGTGTCAAGGTAATTAGTGTATTGATATGCATCAGTTTTGCATTGTCATATGTTACTGTTATGTTACTTTTATGTTAAGAACAATGTTAATGTTTTTAACACTCATGAGGAAAATCTAGCGAGCATGATGGTTGGTTTTCAAAAACGTAACATGGGTTACTTAACACTTTTATAATAGGTAGGCACGTAACATGTAATATAACCACTTTCACTGCAAAGGTGCAAATAACAGTGGACTGTTTGAATACTCTTATACGTTTGGTATTAGGAGATTCAGTTGGGATCATCATGTGGAACCATCAGTTCCTTAGAAGTGGTTATTTATAGCATTTTGTTTATGTTATGTGTTCAGTTCCCTCAAGTTAAACTCCTGAGTTAGTTTTGATATAACGAAATTGTTCTCATCAGAATGAATTGTGAAGTTCTGCTGTGCTGCAGATGAATCAAATTTTTGTTGTTTAAAATGCTAAGCTGCCATTAGGTATGCTTAACAGACCATATGCGAGTGCTAATTTTTCACTGTGGTATAAAAGTGCGTTCTCCTTCTATGGAGAACCAAATTTGTATCCAGCACATAACCAACTGCATTTAGAAAAGCATGCACCTTATCCTTGATCTGCATCCAGCTGTACCTTGGTTCTTTTGTTACTCCTCTGACTTTCATCAACTTTCTTATTTCTCGTACCTCATCCTATATGCCTAAGGAGGCATAAATGTTGGATAACAAGATACAGTTCCCGGAATCATGTGGTTCATAGAGAATCCGGCTATCATCGAGTTCCAAGATACCGTGTCTCTCACAGCCATCTCGTTGAATAGTCGAGAGACATCTTCAATGTTCCTGCACTTTGCATACATTGTGATCAGATCATTTCCAACAAAGGAATTAGAGTGGCACCCAATCTTGATTGTGAGTGAATTTATCTGTTTACCAATTCCAAGAGCCACCAGTGTTGCCAGACGCCATTGACATTGAAGACTATACCAACCCACAAATAGAGAAGAGCTAAAGGCGGAGTTGGATATGACTGAATCGTAGTACCAACGGTGGTTTCAGGAACTCACAAGGCAGCTTTGGAGGCGACTGTGGATGGCAGGGAGAAATACTCGAGCTGTTTGATTCGAATTTGCTCAGAACAAGCTCTTCTTAGTTTGTATGATTTGAATTCCGCAAGGCAAGCGTCCTGTGACTCAATAGCAGCACAATCCTCTGAGTCCTGACCTAATTCAGCAACAAAGGGAACCAAGTGCAGCTGATTTCAATCGCATTTGGCAGCTTACCATACCAAGGCTTGCTGCATTCAGCAAGATTAAGTAAGAAGACTTGCCTTTCAAATTCTGGCCTAATTCAACAACAAGAAAGAGGAGGAAAATGTAATGCAGCATATCTCACAGCTAATAAGCAGCTCCTTTCCAAATTCAACGTGAACTGCAGAGTTTAGCAGTTCCTTAACTTTCCAAATCAACATGGTCCTCATAGCAGCCCCAGCAAAACTTTCCAAGTTCTGATTTTTTACAGCAATAACATGCCTTTTTCGTTAAATTCAGCAAGAAAACTTGCCTTGACTAATGTTACACCTAAGAGGCATCTTTTGGCCTATAAAAGGAGCCTCAAGGATGCTGCAAGGGGATCCTCCAGTCACCACAAAGCCTTAATCCGGGAAAACCAAGAAAACAGGAACAGTCAGTCTGAAAATTCAGAGAAATAGAGAGAGAGAAAAAGGAAGAAAAGAAGGAAGTCCGGTCTAGTTCCGACATCCGACGATCGTCCGGCGAAGTACTCCTACGTCCCCTCTCACTCACACAGGTTGGAATTCTTGCACAAATTGGTTTTAATTCATGAGAACCTGAAAAAGCACAGATTCTGGAAATTTGTACATGAATCAAGGCTTTGAGCCCATGTTCTTCATTTATATCGATACAAACATGCATGATTCCTTCATAAACGAAATTAAAATCCATGTTTAGATGATTTTCATGATTTATTAGGACTGATACAGGTTGAACTTTGTTCTAGAATCACGTTAGGAACCTTCTGAAATTTTCTGTAAAACTGGTTTCTGAAACTGTCTGTGCATACGTGTCTGATCACAGAATTTTTATAGACAAACGGATAAGCCAATTGCTTCGAAATTTTGCATGAATAATCCAGACATATCGGACGTTCTTAGATAAAATTTTGAGGAATTTTTGTGAATGGTTGCCTAGCCAATTAAATCCGTGAAGTTTATACAAAATCCATATTGCGTTTTACAGAAACAGAACGTTCAGTAACAGACCTCTGTTCTTTTGCCCATATCTCTGCAACCACTGAATGAAATTGGATGAAATTTTATTCTTTGAAAACCTAACATCCGTGTCTTTCTAACACAATAAATTTCATCGAAATTGCATGACTGAGCACTGAGATATTGCTGTTTTTCTGAGCTTCTGATCCACAGAAACAGGGCTGTTCTGAATGTTATAACAGTTTCTGATTCTGTATTTAATTCTCAGAAAATAAAAAACTAAATTATAAAATAAAAATATATTCTGATTCTACACATACGTGTCTCTATTCTGTAAAAGTTTTAGAATTTTTGGAGAATCAGAAATATTTTTAAAAATTCAGAGAACAGGCCTCTGAAACTGAACAGGTTCTGCAAATCTAAGAATATGAAATTTTTCAGAAATTAAGAACTTAAACACAAATCTGAAACTTTGGAAAATCTGGTTTTTTCTTTTTCGAATTAACGGATTCAAACAAATTTCAAGCGTTTAGGCTGACCCTTGAGCGTCGGTTCAAGAAGGCCTAAGTCGAAAAGATCTCACTTGTCTACAATCGTTCTAATAAGTCAGAAAAATATAATTTGTTAGTTTTGGTAAACTAACTGGCACGCTCGTACAACCCGACGTAGTTCGAGGGTTTGATTTCGAATCCCAAACGATTTGAAATAAAATCACGTCTGAACATATCGAATGTGAGCAGCCCAAGAAAACCGAGCTTTCACATCACTGTCCATGTACTGGAGAACCCTATGACGGTATCTTATTTTATTGATATAATAATATTTTCTGTTCTTGAATATGGCAACCCCAAATTTTTTTAAATGATATCATAACGTTTTTCTCTGATATTTGATCTGAAAACCCATGTTTTCTCATCAGACTGAGAAAATGCAGGGAGGTGTGTTCTCCTTCTCGCTAGGCATGTGCACGAGTGTTTCCTTGGTGTCAAGGAGACCGGATCTTCGCCGTGCAGATTGAAATCTGATATGGGTTTTCATTTTTTTGGAGATTGGATGATCGCTTTGTTGGTCTTTAACAAAGGGTTGAGTGTATTTGGAGCTCAGACGGTCGTCCCCTGTTGGTCTTTTATCTAAGGGTTTGGGGAAAAAGACTGAAAGGTGTATGTCGTGCTCTTCACCATGCTGAGTTTCTCTTCTAATGCAAGCTTGCATGACAGATTCTAGTGGAGAGAACACAGTGGGAGTTGTTTGTTTCTTTTGGCAAGTGTGCATGCGGGTTTTCTTGGTCTGAGAAATGGGGTTTGAAGAGTCAAGCGTGAAAATGTTTATTCCTGGCAGCTATTTACTGTTCTTTTGAGGTCCAACAACATCAAAAAGGTCGATATTTGAGGATAATGAGTGATTTTGTAAGGATATCAAACTACGTTTAAGGGGTGGAATCTGATTTTGTGACACACGAAGAGAGGTTGTACATGATTGGAAACGAGAGTGATATGTGTGGTATTTTCTCGTGTTTAGCTGCAAAGTTTGCGTTCTTCCCTCCGAAACCGTCATCATACCAAGTGAAGAATGAAAATGGGAGGATGGTCCTTGCGAATCTTCCTAGAGACGGCGCTATGGATGTTTTGCTGTTGGACACTAAGTATGGGAACAAGATTGTGGCCTTGTATCTTAGGAACCCTTACGCCAGGCTAACGGTTTTGTATTCTCATGGGAATGCTGCTGATCTCGGGCAATTGTATGACCTGTTTGTGCAGCTCAAGGTGAACCTCAGGGTGAATTTGATTGGGTTAGTTTCTCAAAAGTTTTCTTTTTTAGATTTGTTTCTGTTCTCTTACTTCTATTATTACTTAGTTTGGCTTTTATTTGATGTCTGTTAACATTCTTAGTTAAATGGAACTTCACTCCTGCTTAAAAAACGTGGTATTTTTTAAACATGGTTTCCAAGATCTGCCCTCTTAGTGCTATCTGTGCTGGTTACTTGGTTTTGCTTTTATTCGATGACCTGTTCATATTCTGACTATTCATCATTGCTTCAACAGAGATGGTGCTTCTGAAACTTCTGGCTAGTTTACAGAGTTAATTTTGCCTTGTGATCTGTAGACATTATTGTTTGAAAGTTATTGTTTTCCTTCCAAAAACTCTCATCTAAGTTCTATTTTGTTTTCATTCCCTTGATATTACTACGGTCTGTGTCCTGGTTTTTGTGTTTGTAGGGAAAGGTGGTCTAGCCTATACCTGATTTAAGCTTGTTGTCCATCTTGCATGGGTGCCTTTGTTCTAGTTGCACTTTTTAGCTGCTTGCGTGATGCCATCTTGATCCCTTCATTTTGGTTTTTCATTGCTCTTGCACGTAACTTCATCGTTATTTCTCTTTGGCTGGTATGCTGGATTAGTTTCATTAGCTTAATGCATCCTCTGTTCGGCGTGCAGATACGATTACTCCGGATATGGAGCTTCATCTGGTAAGGTAAGCTGTCACTTGCCACAATTGTAAACATCATCAAGCATAGCCATGACATGAAGAATTTCGGTCCGCTCTTATTTCATGTTCTTAATGTTGCACCTAAAAAGGTAGCTTGATTTCTATTTGTGACTCTTCTTTGGAGCAATCAGGTAATTAGTAACATGATCAATTGTGGATGCCTTGCCTGTTTTCTCCAGGGGGTGCAGAAGCCTTTCGTTAGGTGCTAACTAGAGCTTGTTCATTCTCCCGTGTTTCTGCTACTATAGGGAAGAGCCAATTGAGAGCTTGATTCTAGTGGGTCTTCCCTCCCCTTACTTCAACTTAACCAAGTCTTTTCCCTTTCCGCGTGCCATTTGCTAGAAGGTGAAACAAAGGACTTTATAGGATGTCAACCATCCTTGTGGTCATTCTGGCCCAAGCACACCCAATTTTGGAGGTCTAATGCAATCCGCTGCATTAATAGAAAGTCAAATCTCTTGGCAGATAACCCCAACAAAGTTTTATGCTGGTTGTCAGCTACCTGATTCCTCCTTTGTCTTGGCTTTGGACCAGCCATGTAAAGGTGAACCCTCATATAGTTCAGAGTTCCTTCGCTTGTTTCAGCTGTTTCTGTTGGCCAAACAATGGGCAGAAATGATTGTTTTTATCAACTTCATTGTTCCTTAATTTTTCAGTTAAAGCATTCAATATAGCGATGAAAATGTTTCTAATCTCTTCTTATCAACAGCCCACTGAAAGCAACACATATGCGGATATAGAAGCAGTTTATCAATGTTTACAGACAGAGTATGGAGTGAGTCAGGAGAACCTCATTTTATACGGGCAATCTGTTGGAAGTGGACCGACACTGCACTTGGCATCTTTGTTGCCAAGGTTGAGGGGCGTTGTTCTTCACAGTGCAATACTTTCAGGTCTCCGTGTACTATGTCATATTAAAGTCACTCTCTGCTTTGACATTTACCAGGTAAGATTGTAACCTTCCCCAGTATAGCATCCTAATGGACTTGTCCTCCTTTATCATGGGTTTACTAACTGTCATTTGCTTTTCTATGCAGAATATTAACAAAATTAAAGAGGTCAAATGCCCAGTATTTGTGATACATGTAAGTGTCCTTCTTTATAAAGTTATGTTCTTGTGTTGCAACTTGATTTTCTTGGAGATCCTCCATAATGTTTGAGAAAACATTCATGGAGAGATTACTGTCGCATATACAAACTTTGGTGCAACCCTCTTCAGTTTGAAAAGTTAGAATCTTCATCTTGTTTTCCTTAATTACTGTAAATTACGCAAAGGAAAAGTATTACTAATATCCAGATCAGGACATTGACGACCAGTAGCTAATCTTGGGAATTTTTGTAGGTTGGGGCAAATATTTCATGGCTGTTTATGGCGAGGCAAACTATGTGTTGCAGCCAATGGATAGCCACAAGCTATTTGTTGTTTTATTTTCAAATTTCAGGTGGGGTAGCTGCCCCGTGGTGGCTCAATGTAGATCCACCACTGGTTGTTAAAACAGGAACTAAAGGAAAATGGTTACCCTCTTGGTTCGCTGTTGATGCTAATAACTGATGGATGCTTCCAACTGATAAACGAAATAACTCTAGTCAGGCTGTGGTTTGATATGTTTGAGACAAATGAGCCTTATTTTGTGTGTGTGTGTGTGTTTGAGTTTCCACAATCACTGTTTGCTGAATAATGTCTTGCCGTCAGAAAATTGGCAAAATTGCAAAGACAATCACAACTTAGGTAGTCATCCTAGAAACTGATATTTTATGCCAACCTCTAATTTGATTGTACGAGTCCACTGTCTGAGTCAGGCATTTCTTTGCTCACTAAATTAATTATTCCTGAAAGGGAATAATTTTTCACTCTGATTCTTATGTTACAGCTTAAGTAGACACACTTAGCTTTTATGTGAACACTTAGCCTTATGGCAATTGCATCGTAGCTTTTAAAAGTTCTTCTGGTTTTATGCTGATCAGGGTTGACAACTACATAAAAGTGGCACTCTGCAGATGATTTAACTGAATTTCTCATGTATAGGGTACTGAAGATGAGGTTGTGCATTGGTTGCACGGGAAAGGATTGTGGGAGTTGGCCAGACAGCCGTATGAGCCACTCTGGATCAAAGGAGGACACTGCAACCTAGAGTTGTATCCAGATTACATCTGCCACTTGCGCAAATTTGTTGTTGAGATGGAAAGCATAACCACCAGAATTCGGCTGCAGCAGATACGTGCAGGTTTTCCGAAAGCACGACGAAGGAGGTGGTGTAAATTTAGATTATGCTGCTGTAAGTTCCGACCACGACCGCGGAGGTTGTGCATTGGTTGCACGGGAAAGGATTGTGGGAGTTGGCCAGACAGCCGTATGAGCCACTCTGGATCAAAGGAGGAGGACACTGCAACCTAGAGTTGTATCCAGATTACATCTGCCACTTGCGCAAATTTGTTGTTGAGATGGAAAGCATAACCACCAGAATCCGGCTGCAGCAGATACGT
Organism: Brasenia schreberi; assembly: GCA_036023115.1. Lineage (NCBI taxonomy): Eukaryota > Viridiplantae > Streptophyta > Magnoliopsida > Nymphaeales > Cabombaceae > Brasenia > Brasenia schreberi. The sequence goes on from JAYKKT010000043.1 coordinate 2,836,836, forward strand.
GCAGGTTTTCCGAAAGCACGACGAAGGAGGTGGTGTAAATTTAGATTATGCTGCTGTAAGTTCCGACCACGACCGCGGAGGATCAAGTGCAGGCTGCGATGCATAAAGTGGCCCAACTGTCTAAGACTTGGATGCTAACCTACCTCAGTTTTCATTCTACAAAGCATGTAATCACATGTGTGTGTGTGCGTGTGAGAGAGAGAGAGAGAGAATTGAATATACAGAATGTGCTAATGGAGGGTTTAATTGGAAATCGGATGGGGATCTTTCCATTGCTTTATTTATTTCTTTGCTTAAAATATATATAAAAGGTACAGTCCTTTTGAGCAAAGTTTTTGAGAAATCCATTATTTTCAGTAGTTCTTGAGATCAATTTTTCAGATGAACTGGAATCAATCAGGCCCAGGCTGGGTTCATGTTTAATTTGATAGACTAATGCTCATGAGCAGCCTCTCGAAACTAAATTACCTCAGTATTATCTAGTGTTCCTGGCCTAGCTTGTCTAGGATTGTTTAATCAAGATGAAAACAACTTATAACTATGTCATGCCAATTTGAATTTGCTCGATTCGATCGAGTTCTTGCAACACAATTGCATTGTTATGTCCAATTGTTTTTTTTCTTCTCATATTTTCAAGGTAAGTGCTCATAATGCCTAGAATTTATTGGAGATAAATTTTAAAAAGTCGATAAATCTATCAAGCTCATAATGTCTAGATTGGAGATAAATCTGACAAAATTGATAAATCTAACAAAGTTTTACATTTATTGTTGTTGTCAAAATTTTAATACAACTCCTTTATTCGAGTTGATGAGACCGGTCAAACAACAGTGATTCTTCATGGCTGGTGCTTGGTCCTAGTTTTGGCATGGCAGTTATTACTTTTGCTCTTCCATTTCTTTCGAGGGTGTCATAACCGGCTGTTCAAACACAGTTCATATGGTGGGAGTTGCCTGAGTATTGGGTGCTGCTCTGCTTTGCACTACTTGTGTTACTGTAGGAAATACTTTATCCAGAAGATGGTTGTGCTGTAGAGAAAGAACTTCACGAGTTTGATGCATCGTTCGGTTGTTGCTAACGGGTCGATAGATTTGATTTACGAATTAAAAGAGTTAAGATTTTACTCAACCAACAACGTCTCATTTTCCATTGACAGTAGTGGGTGCGACTGTCATTGGAGGCGAACAAACGCAAACAACTTATGTTCAGTTGATTCAGCTTGTTTGCAGCAGTATCTTGACACAATTTATCCTCTTGCTGCACTATCCTTTGGATGGAGAGCTAATGCTCTCCTTCCTGGACCATGACTCCACTATGTGCATGTAAATTGCAGAAGGAGCTACCCTTTCTTAACTGGAGAGAACATTCAAGTGAAGTTCATGAGTTCAATACTGGAGATGTCGACTGAGTCTCATTTACTTGGTAAATAAGGTATGTTGGTAGTGTTAAAACCGAAAGTAATTCGACACGAGATCAAACTGCAGTATCTACTGACCGAGACCGGCAGCCTTCACACCCTGCGAGCACAATCTTATTGTGTTTTTCATGTGTGCATTCGGTCGAAGGGCTTATTTTTCCATTTTTATCACAAAAAGGCTCTGAAAATTCTATGGGAAATGGAAACATGGAAGTGAGCCATGTAAATAGTAAGATTAGGAGACAGAAAACGAAGCTATGGAGCCGCGTACTCAAACAAATGGGCTAACCAGACTTCACTACGCCTCACTGCGAGTGTGGTTTGCAACCACGTCTGGGCTTGGGTATGTTTCCTGGCAATTTCAGTTGTAGCACAAGACAATTCAACTGTTTGAGGTCGGAAAGGGATCGGGTGTTTTCGTTACTCACCATAGTAGGAACTCTCTCAACTGAGTAGGATTCATGTAAATGAATTATCCGATCGTTCTTTCCATTTTCTGGGATATCTTTCAGGTGTACAACTAATGCTTTGGGAATAAAAGAAGTCAAATGATAGAAAATTCATCTATAATTGACACTGTTATCAAGAGGTTCGATATAATAATATTAATTTCTCATATTGGATTGTTGGTTCAATCGAAATTCTGTCACATATCAATGTGACCATCACCATGAATATCACAAATAAGATAACCTTTCTTGTCGGCAGAGAACTTCAAAAATACCGTCGTGAAAAAATATAGGAGTTTGTCACTAAGTATTCAAAATATGATCGTCCAATTCCTATAAAACCTGTTAGAAAAATACCGCTAAAAGATATGATTAAGCGGAGCAAAAAAGGACTCAAACCTAACCATCATCAGGGTAGAAAAGAACCAAAATTTAGATGCCATTGTTGGATCTTTCAAGTTTGGATTCAACCAATTTCCGGTCCTGAAACTATCTTTCTTCCCGAACAAATTTTGAGTGCTAAACAGGTTGGTTTAAGCAGCATACCCAAGAATTTTTTTTTGAGTGAGACGCACTTGTATGTCACGTCGGCAAAATATTTTTTTTATATACAATAACAAATTTAAGAAATTTGTAGATTTCGAGTACAACATACGCCTCACCCCACCGAGTCTGCCACTGGGCACGGGGCAAATTTCCCTGTTAGAGATACCTGAGCAACCGTTTTGTGTCTTTTTCATGATGTTGCTCCCTGGCATATGAGCACCCTTGGTCCAATCGGGTCTACCGGATCCTACAAGGAAAATGTAAACCATATTTTCAATTTTCCCTGGACTTTTCTGGATCTTAAGCAGCACTGGGGCTGGACCCATTTTCAACTCTGATACCATAGCTGGATTTATTTATTAATTGAGTCGTGGTGTTCTGATCCAGAAAACCAATGGATATGTTTATCAAACCCTGATAATGGTTTCGGATCAAACCTGATCCGTTGGCACACATAATAGCGATTAGATGTTAATTATGACATGAAATGTGTTTCTATTGAAGATGGTAGCATTATTGCAGTAATTGAAACAATTTTCTTTGATATTTTGATATTCTATAGTTTTCAAAATGAGTCGCATGTCTGTACCCATTAACTGTATACTTTCTAATCAAACATCTCATCCATTGGATTGACACGATCAATGGTAAAAATGTTTGAGTAGATTTAAGTAAAGATGGGTTTGAATTAACGAATAACATTATAATTCACTTTTTAAATTCAAAACTCTATTGTTGATCATGTTAATCAAGCGGTAAAAATGTTTGAATATATTTTAGTACGAATGGATTTGTTGAGCATATATCTCAGTCTTTTTCTATATGTATATATGTATGTATATATAATGGCATATGACCAGGAGCCTGGAAAGACGTAGTCCAAGTCCCAAATCGCGTTTAGACGAGACATTTGCAAACTGTGCGTTTGATCCTATGTCATCTCCGCGTTTCTTTATACAAGCAATATCATGTTTTACTGTCCTTCCAAAGTCTTTAAGGCTCTTTTGAATGGTTCACCATTTAATTTTTTTACACGTTTCCACTGGGGCTTCATATGACCAGCTCTTCAAATGCCAAATCACCGTAAACACATCTCTCATTTTATTTATGTTGACTGTAAACAATATCTGATACAAAAAGCGCCCATATATATATATATATATATATATATATATATATATATATATATATATATATATATATATATATATATATATATAGATAGATAGAGAGAGAGATTGGATTGTGCTTTCGACTCATTATTAATACTCAATCATTTCTTTTAGGGGCATCAATATAGTAACATTGTCCTCCATTATTTTCTATTTTTTTTTAGATTACATTCTGTCACCAAAAAAGAATAGATAGACATGAGTTAACATTTGAAATGGCTTATATATATATATATATATATATAGATAGATAGATAGATACATAGACATATACATATATACATATGTATATGAATATATGATTCATACATATTTAGGCATTGCTCTTGCTTTTTGTGAGCATGAGTGCCATAAGTGTCTCTTTATATATCTCAAACACTCTTGTAAATTTTTATATGTCATTCATGCTCTCAGAAAATAAGAAAATGCACAAGTATAAACGTGAGGTATGTTGGATAAAATTATTCATATATATATATATATATATATATTTATATATCTTTCCGTTTTTAATCTTGCATAAACATCTCTCCTATTCAATCCTTGAAATTAATGATGAAGATTTGAATTGAAAAGTATCTAATGCAAAATGCTTTATAAAAAAGTTGATGGTACTTTTTTTATTTTTTTAAATTAAAATCTCAATTGTTTAGATCAAAATAGTTTAAGATAAAAAAGGAGAGATAGATTTGTTCTCACCAAATCAGGTAAAGCCCCTCTAGTTGTCTAATACTTTAGGCCTACTCATGGTTTGAGATGAGCTTGTTTATACCATGAATTCCCAATGCATCGGTCCACCAAATCTACACATCTAAAAACCAAAAGTTGTTTTTTTTTTTAATTTAGAAAAAATAGAAAGTATATATTTAATCTTAATTACCTATTTATTTAATCCAATGATTTAGATTTTGTGCACTCGTATATTGATGGTACACGGTACAACGAGTATCAATTATAGTTGTATGTATATAATAAATACACACATATATACATTTGACAGTATATACTCATGCATTTTCATTACTGGGATATAGGTGTAATAAGGTTATCTTTTTATTGTTTTCAAACACATTTATAAATTTTAAATGGCTTTATATGCCTAAAAGATAAGAAGAATGGAAACGTATAAATCCTGTGAAGCCTGCAGAATTCACCTTCCCACACACTGAAATATTTAGAGGAAATGACACACAAATAGAAGTGGTCAGTGCTCAATCCTCGATTGAGCACGGTACTTAATTGTTCGTTTCGCATGACTCTACCAACTCAACCATAAACCACCTCCCTCCATCACCTTCCGCCCAAAAACTGCTTCCACCACTCAAGACTGCCCCTACCACAATCAAAACCACACACACACACATAATATATATATATATATATATATATATATATATATATATATATATATATATATATATATATATATAGAGAGAGAGAGAGAGAGAGAGAGAGAGAATGGGACCATGAGTTTAATCTCAGATTCTGTTAGAAGATCTAGACAATCACACAATCACTAGGATGAGATAGATCAAGCCGTTCGTCCACATCACACACCATACACATTAAATGCCATTGATGTGGATGTGCAACTCGATGTGCACTATCCTACGATCACACAAATGGTCTAAATCTTCTAACATAATCTAGGATGAAACCTAGTCTAACAACTCTCAGTTTCTCTCTCTTTTATATATATATATGTATATATATATATATATATATATGAAATCATGCCAAATGAGTGCATTGTGCTCAATTGTGTACCAATCACTTTCTATATAAAGAAACCATATCTTGGTTGAGGAGAAGATATGCTGTCATTGGCGTTATAGAAGATTGGTCTTCTATTCAGTTTTGACAAGTGATGAAGATGACTCGAAATGGTTTATAGGTTTAGATGTCACACAAAGGACAAAGTTGTACTGTGATAAACATAATAAACTTTTTATTTGCTCGATCTCGATCCTTTGACTTGGGCCTGCTTGCCACTCAATTCATATTTGTTCCATCCAACCTTTCTTTCTCTTTTTTTTCTTTCCATTATATGGGTAATCAAACCGTGCCACGAGTTCTAATACATAAAAATATAATGTGGGTACTGTTTGGGTGAGTCTGCATTCATGTACTAATCTTCTTTGTCTATTTGTAGTAGTTCAATCGATAGTTCCGTCACAAGGAAAAACATATACATAATAAGGTTATTAGAAATAAATTAGGAGTGATACTAGAGGATAAAATGAAAGGAAATCGTTTAAGATGGGATGAAAATGTAGAAAGATGACCAAAAGAAGTTTTGCTAAGAAAGTATTAGAAATTAAATTGTGAGAATATTAAAAGAGGTAGAGGACGACCACAAAAGTGTTAGAAAGAAACAATAAAGAATGATCTATCTTATTATGAGTTAACTGCTAACATGGCACATGATAGGGCTATGTGGAAACAAAGAATCCATGTAGCCGACCCCGTCTAGTATGAAAAAAGATTAGTTGTTGTTGTTTTTGTTAAAAGAGAAAGAGAAAGACCATAAAAGTATTAACTCGTCTAGTAAGGAAAAGGCTTAATTGTTGTTATTATAGTTCAATTGACAGCTTTTCACTAGAATTGCACTAATAGTTGCACCCTTGTCAAAATTGATCGTTTCTAGATAGAACCGCCCGAGGAGAGCACCCGGTTCATTTTTTTTTTATTATAAGAGGAGGACAAAACCTAACATACATACGAACACATGCACCCTCTAGAAGTCAAACTCCTCACCAACAACAATGGCGCTAGAACACCCAATTCAAGTTTACCTCGACGTTAACTCAGCCACTGTGAACTCTTGCCCTTTAAACCCAGCATCAATATTTCTAGCATCAACCAATCATCATCACTAGTCAACTAGCGAAGGTCTTCATAATCATAAACTCATGCCAGTTTATGTTCTAAGATCACGATTTGAACTACTATGTTCTCATTGATCTGCAGTATAATAAAACTAATTCAACTGTATTGATCGTAAAAACAGAAAAGGAAGCCACTGAAATGTGTGAGTAGGGGTATTGATGAAACCGTTAAAACCGAACCAAACCATTTGATTCAGTACTAGATGTCTAAATGTTTGATTCCGTTCGATTCTAGCACAAAAAATCCCAAACGGTTCAGTCCACAGTTCTAGTGTTGAAATCAAATCATAAGAAACCAAACCATTATATATATATATATATATATATATATATATATATATATATATATATATATATATATATATATATATATATAATAGTGATTAGTTCAAGTTTAGAGTTCACAAGTTCAGAAATAACGGTTCCCTTCACCGTTCTGACACCTACCAATTCATGCTTATCTTGTGGATGGCACGAGTATAATAAAAATACTTTTTATATTTTTTAAAATTTTTCAAAAATTTTGAAATTATACTCATACCTTCTGAGCTCTACTCACGTAAGAGATCACCCTTGTATGATCGGTCCCAAGCCCGAATAAAGGAGGAGGGTTGCGTTAGGCTTCCGACTGTCAGTTTAAAACTTTGTCGGACTTGTCTATCATGAATTCTACAAATTATGATAGAACAATGTGGAAACAAAAAATCTATGTAGCTGGCTCCATCTAGTATGAAAAAAAGCTTAGTTGTTGTTATTGTATACTCATACCTTCTAAAAGCAATCGATGGACTAGTATTAGATCTAGTTTTGAAATGTATGAAGATAGATTCACCGTTTTTTATATTATTATGCATAAAAACATTCTATTTAATTCACTAATGTGTGAGAAAATACTTTTTTGCTTTTGTAAAAATGCTTTCGAAAGTATGTTTGTAGTTGATATCATATTGGTTAACATGTTAGTTAGATATACAAATTTAACGTGCTTTCCTTGTCAACAGGCCAAGCCGTTGGTGGGTCTGGTGTTGATGAAAATAAACGAAGTCAACTTCTTTGGGAGGAAAGGAGACCTCGTTTCCTAGGGGGACCCATTCTGCAGATAAATTAAAGCCGTGTCAACGTTCAATTTGATAATGACGTTCCCTCTTCTCTCTCTCATGTTCTTGCGTGTAGAGGAGGAGGTAAAAGGAGTGGAGATTACCCGGAATATCCTTGCTTGGTCGACGCAAGTGCCTCTCTTTATACCCTCATCATGCATGTCAAACGGAAGATTACCGTTGATCTTGTTCACCTTCCGGCTTGTTTTTGAAAGGTTCTGCTTTGATTCTCTCTCTCTCTCTTTCTCTGGAATGCTACCAAGTTTTTCTAAGTGGTCGAAGGAGATATGAAGTAAGGTAAAACAATCTGCCTGCGCCCTGTTGGAGTTGGAGATATTTGATCTTTTGATTGGTATTTTTCTTAATTGGTGCTTGATTTTGAGGGACGTTCCATTGTCTTTAATCTTTATGGTGTTGATTTTCACTGATTGTTGTTATCGGTCTTAAAACATCGTCCCATGCACGCCTTTTTATCTCAGAAATGAAAATCGCAATTAAATTCTCGCTTTGAACTGTTGAATCTGTAAAAGATCTGAGGGAAGTACTTGAATTTTTAGAATATCTAAGTGCTTTTGTTGAGAAGATGAAGTTTGGATTTTGCCTAAGGGATGTGGGGAGCATCAAACGTCGACTATGCATATGAATGATCCTGTTCTGTTCAGATTATTAGCATTTAATTGTTACCATGAATGAGACCTTATGCTTATCCTATCCATCTTTCATATTTGCCTCGTATATTCTGGGAATACCTAAATGAAAATGGATTTTTATTAAGATCATTTGTCATGTATTTATACTGAATGAATCTGATTTACAGGATCATTGATTAATTTTGCATCGGTTTTGTTTTTGGGTCAGACTTTCTATCACAACACTGAGCTGCAAAACAAGGTGGGGATCATCACTTGAGGGGATTCGCAATGGCGGATGCCTCCAGTTCTTTGAGAGCTGCTCGTTTCCATCGATTGCCGACGGATTTTGATTCCCCAACGCAAACTCCTCTGCGCCGTCGAACTCCTGAAGGCCACTATGTCAGCATTTCTAGTGAAAACATTGATATTGCTGGTGATACCAGCAACAAAGACTATGTCACGTACGTTGTTGAAACCGACGATCCTAACAACTCTACAATCTTCGAAGAACACTACATCTCAAATTCGATCGTCAAAGGTGGTTCTGATAGAGCTACCATAGCTCACCATATGGACAAGGTCATAAAAGCAAAAGAAAGGATTTCATCCTGCCAAATTCGCGGTTGCGATGGAGAGGTAATGAGGAATGAGCAAGATGATGTTGTATTACCATGTGAATGTGGCTTAAGGATTTGTAGAGAATGTTTTAATGCAATCAAGGAGGGTAGCATCTGCCCTGGCTGTAAGGAGCCATATAGATCTGAATTGGACGAGACTATATTGGAATATAGCCTGGAAACTCCTCTCCGGCAGTCTTCAAACATGCCGGGTAGTGAGATTCGATCTAAACAATCTGTATCAGTAGTGAACAGAACAGGGGATTCTGGTGCCAATAGGGGGATGCTTGAGACCAAAGACACATCTGGTTTTGGGAGTGCACTTCGGCCTAACGGCCGAGAACGCCGGAATGAGAACAGTGACCGTGCAGGGACGGCTTCGGAGAAGGTTGACAAGGCATGGAAGCCACTTAGTAGGAAGCTGAAGGTCTCGGCTTCTATTATCAGCCCGTACAGGTAAAAAGAATTTAGGGTTCTTTATGTTTATTTGAATCCTATTCATTGAGTAGTATATTTTGCATTTCTCTCTGTATTCTTGTCAATTTTTGAAGACCCTCTTAACAATTCACCCTTTAATATTTGAATTCTCCTCCATTTAGGGAATACTTGGGTAGACGTGACCGGACCTTAACCGGTTCGGGTGGTTTCAATCGGAATTGAACGGAGCTAAGAACCGGCTAAATTCGAAATCGGGTGAAACTGTAATCAGAATCGACATTTTTTTTGTTTTTTTATAAGTTTTAAATTTTTTAAATAAAATTACCGATTGAGCTCAAACTCGAAATAATATCAATCGAGATATTAGAATAAAAGGCATCAATCTATTCATATTGCAGCATATTGATCATGATTGATCTGATCTGGTTACATCAAACGTTGCAGGCTTCTCATATTCATCCGTTTCGTGGCTCTGGGCTTCTTCCTCACATGGAGGATCAGAAATCCGAACCACGACGCAATGTGGTTGTGGGGAATGTCCATCGTCTGCGAAATCTGGTTCGCCTTCTCATGGCTGCTGGACCAACTTCCGAAGCTTAAGCCGGTGAGTCGAACCACTGACTTGGCGGCCCTCAAGGAGAAGTTCGAACAGAAGGGACCCAACAACCCCACCGGAAAATGCGACCTCCCAGGAATCGACGTCTTCGTCTCCACCGCCGACCCCGAGAAAGAGCCGCCCCTCGTTACGGCCAACACCATCCTTTCTATTCTCGCCGCCGACTACCCTGTCGACAGGCTCGCTTGCTACGTCTCCGACGACGGCGGCGCTTTGCTCACGTTCGAGTCCTTGGCCGAGGCCGCTAGGTTTGCTATAATCTGGGTTCCTTTCTGCCGGAAGCATAACATCGAACCGAGGAATCCGGAGAGCTATTTCAGCTTAAAGGGCGATCCTTACAGGAAGAAGACGAAGCCGGACTTTGTGAAGGATCGCCGCATGGTGAAGCGCGAGTACGATGAGTACAAGGTTCGGATCAATTCGTTGCCGGGGTTGATCAGGCGGCGTTCGGAGACGTTTAACGCGAGAGAAGAGGAAGCCGGCGGTGGTGAAGACGTTGAGAGGGTGGCGGAAAGAGCGACGTGGATGGCCGACGAGACTCGGTGGCCGGGAATTTGGCTTCAGCCTTGTCCGGACCATTCTCGGGGTGATCACGCTGCCATCGTTCGGGTAAAACGCTGATTCAGACTTATTTTTCTCTGCTTTCTCATCTTCCTTAGCGTCGTGTCTCAGGAAATTAGAGGAAATAATTGACTTTAATTAAAATAATGTGTCTATCTCTAGAGATGTCAATACGACCGGTTGAGAAAAATGTGGGCCGATCCGATTCGGCCCAGCTAACAATGTCAGGCTTTACATATTATATAGTTTTTTTCAATTATATATACATATTTTATTACATATAAATATATACATATAGTTTTTATTATATATATAATAATTGATCCTAACAGTTCGGCCCCGTCCTCATCAACCCTCATGGTTAAATGGGTCAGGTCATTGGACCCTAAATGGACCTAAAATATTTGGCTCGACCCCCTTGAGTCAGGCCTATTTTGACATCTCTATCTATCTTGTTCTTATTATTTAAATGAATATAAATAACTACATGGTTTATATTAAAAGAAGGAATTAAAATCAGTTCTCCGATGAGTTATTCATCCATAAGACAAAAGAAAAATAATATAAAACACTCATTATGCACAAGACAATGATCTATGCTCAAACTCATTCAGGTTTAAATTTATTAAAAAAGTCAAACACATGCTTAAATCTATTAAAAAATCTTCATCATTTGATCGATACTATAAATAACAAAGATTTGAATTAAAGTGAAGTCCAAAATTACAACGGTATATTTTCTATTATAATGCTATTGATGTCAATTTTAGAGCACCTTGCTAGTTGAGATGCCTCTACTGGTTTCAAACCTGGTTCTTAAACGGGTCGAGTTCATTTCTATTTTAAAAGTTATGATAATTATTTTAACTTTTAATTTAATCAACAAGCCTTTTCGCATACTAGACGGGGTCGGCTATAACGCGATTAATTTAACTTTTAATTTAATCGCTGAAGTTTTTTGTTTTACAAGAAAAAGGTGAAGCCTAACACACTCATACACTCACAAATGCATCCTCGAATTCCCCTGAAATTTATTTGAGGTCTGGGATTTCGTAATATTGTTTTAAAATTTAATATTAAATTGAAAAAAGAGTGACATGGTGGTTTACCCTCGGTTCTGTAACCGTCATTAACGGTTTCACGATTTTCACAACTGTAACCCAATCGAAGGTTCTCAGCTTCGCTTCCAGTATCTGATCCCGTTTTCAGCCGATTCATAACCGGTTATGTCTATTTATATATAATATACATGACTTATGGAGTTTTAGCAGATTCTTCAAAATGGATCTAAGAAAGAAATGGATCAGGCCCGGCGAACCTGTTTTTTACTTAGACTCAATGTGTATGCATATAATATATTTAATGTATATATACATCTATATTATATACATTATATATAAAAACATATATATTTATAATAATGTAACATAAATATATAAAGAGAGAAAAAAAGAGAGTGAATCCTCCACCTTCATGCATAGAGCACTCTTTATGTTTTTGAGCAATGTCAATGTAAGAAAGGTTACAAGATTCAATTTCCATATATATATATATATATATATATATATATATATATATATATATATATATATATAAAGAGAGATAAATTGATATATACATCCACCGAGACAATGGATAAGTCACATCTCATTTTGAAACTTAGAATTGATTTTAATCGATTTTTATAACATCATTTTCAGACTTTTTGAATTTTTTAAAAATAAAAGTAATTGAAATATCTTTTATTTGGTGATGTGAGTGCTTGTCCGGAAGTCTCTGCTAGAAACTTTCATGGCCTAAACCTGAACCATGTAATGAATGTGGCTCTGTAGGTGCTGGTGAAGCCGCCGCCGGAAGAACTGACCGGCACCCTAGCAGATGAACGTTCCTTAGATTTCAGTGAGGTTGATGTACGTATTCCTCTTCTCATTTACCTCTCCCGCGAGAAGCGCCCGGGCTACGACCACAACAAGAAAGCTGGCGCCATGAACGCCTTGGTTCGAGCTTCGGCCGTCATCTCCAACGGCCCCTTCATCCTCAACCTCGACTGCGATCACTACGTTTACAACACGCAAGCTTTCAGAGTTCTTTGATGTCAATATGCGGGCTCTCGATGGGATTCAAGGTCCTTTTATGTTGGCACAGGGTGCCTATTTCAAGGACTGCACTGTATGGCTTTGATCCACCAAGATTGAAAGAAGAAACTGGTTGGTTTGGTCGTAAGAATAAGAAATCCTCAACGGTTGCCTCGATCCCTGAAGTTGGTTCTGCTGAGGACCACTCATTTAGGAATGGTGGCACTGATGATGAGGAAATGAGCATTGCTCTTATTCCTAAGAGATTTGGCAACTCAAGTCTCCTTGTTGAGTCAGTCTAGGGTGGCTGAGTTCCAAGGGCGGCCCCTCGCTGATCATCCATCTATCAAAAATGGACGACCACCGGGTGCTCTAACCCTTCCTCGGGAACTTCTTGATGCTGCTACTGTTGCTGAGGCCATCAATGTCATCTCATGTTGGTATGAAGACAAGACTGAATGGGGCAATAGAATTGGGTGGATTTATGGGTCTGTAACTGAGGATGTTGTGACAGGCTATAGAATGCACAATAGGGGATGGAGGTCTATATATTGTGTGACCAAGAGGGATGCCTTTCGTGGCACTGCTCCAATCAATCTGACTGATAGGCTTCACCAGGTTCTTCGATGGGCAACCGGCTCGGTTGAAATATTCTTTTCACGTAACAATGCTCTTTTGGCTAGCACTAGATTGAATTTTCTTCAGAGGATTGCTTACCTTAATGTTGGAATTTACCCCTTTCACCTCCATCTTTCTCATTGTTTACTGCAAGATCAGCCTCGAGGAATGGTGGAAGAATGAGCAGTTTTGGTTGATCGGCGGGACGAGCGCACATTTAGCAGCTGTGTTTCAGGGAATCCTCAAGGTGATCGCTGGGGTTGAGATTTCGTTTACACTGACTGCGAAATCTAGCACAGATGACAAAGATGATGAGTTTGCTGAGCTCTATGTGGTAAAATGGACATCACTGATGATCCCGCCGATTACCATCATGATGACGAACCTGATAGCGATCTGCGTCGGATTCAGTCGGACGATTTACAGTGTTCTTCCTCAGTGGAGCAGGCTAATAGGAGGTGTATTCTTCAGCTTCTGGGTTCTGGCTCATCTTTATCCTTTTGCCAAGGGGCTGATGGGTCGGAGAGGACGCATACCGACTATCGTGTTCATCTGGTCTGGGCTCACCGCAATCACCGTCTCGTTGCTGTGGATTTCCATTAGTCCTCCTTCTCAGTCGAGGGATCTGCCTAATGATGGTTTCCAGTTTCCCTGAACCACGCTCAGCGTGAACCCCACCATACTTCAATTGAGATTGCTGATAGTGTGTTTGTAAGTTGTCCTACAGTGATCTATGGAGAAAGGGGTCTGTATGCTAAGAAGGGGAGGTTTCGTTCATTCTATGGAGCAAATTTGTGGATATTTTGATGCATTATGATTTTTATCCGTCTGTTCTCCTTATAGATTCAGATACATAAATACCAGTTATAGATTTCAAGTGATTCTAGCTAGTTGAATTTTCTTTTACTGGCATGCTCAACCAATATATATATATATATAGAGCTCCATGCGCACACTTATCCATGCTTAAATCTATATTTTCACTGAGACTAGTATGATCAACTGTAAATATTTGAATTTAAAAACATTGAATTTATAAATGCATACGAAAAATACAACGATACTTTTTATTTTTTATTCAAATCTCCATCATTCTTTACATTGATTGAGGGATGAAAATCTAAGTGGATTTGAGCATCATGGGTGTACTCATATACTAATTTCTCTCTCTCTCTCTCTCTCTCTCTATATATATATATATATATATATATATGTGTGTGTGTGTGTGTGTGTGTGTGTGTGTGTGTGTGTGAACCTTGATATTGAGATTTTGTAAAGGAGATTTGCCTTGTATGTTGAATTATTAATCCTCCAAAATATTTACCTAGGACCTTAGTTCTATTTATTTAGCCAAGGGAGAAGGTGTAATATTGCCTCTAATATCGCAAATATACACAGGATGGAGCTTTTGTTTCTTTGATTGGTGTAATAAAAATTGAACATGAATTCGATGCATGCCTGTGGTCGATCCAAACCTTATTGAAATCATTCCCAAACACTTTACAAAGGTCTAGATTTGGTTTAGAGTTCGATACCCAACTCACATGGGCTTACTTAGGACACAGATCGAGTGATTCATACGGCATTTGGGCTAGATTTTCCCAACGGGTAATGGGGGCGGCCCGTATGGGTATGGAGCACAAACTTGAGGTTAGGGTGGGGTAGGGGATGGGTATAGGAATAGTACCCATCTCCAACCTGCCCACCCTACTTCAGGCCCCTCGAATCATGGTTGTTTAATTTCTCCAAGTCATAGATCAGAAAAGAAAAGAAAGATTCAATCGATAGAGTCTTTTGATCAGAACTCAATAAACGTGAACATAATTGAAATTAAGTATGCCTACCATGTCAAATTAAGTTCATTCAGCAGAACTAAAAAAATTGCAAAATAATAGTCTATCACTAATGCACTAACCCTGATGCCTCAGTTCCGTTAAGACGGGTCAGCATGGGGTTGACCACTGGGTCGACCTGCTTGATGGGGCTGAACTAATACCAACTCGTCTTCGGGCGCATACCCACACACACAAAAGAGAGAGAAGAGTTTATGTATAATACATGTTAGTGCATAATCTTGCATCAACATTTTCGATCTTTCATATTGATGGTAAAAACTTGAATCAAATGTACCGTTTTACTTTTGTACTTGGATTGAATTTAATATACATTGGTACATTAAATGCAAAATGATGTCTGTCTCAAAGATCAAAAAGTTAAAATGTGTGCAAGATTATGCACCAAATAATATTATTTAACTAAGACTCCCCCTCTTTCCATATCTATCTATCTATCTATATATATATATATATATATATATATATATATATATATATATATATATATGCTAGCACCTGCTAGCAAATCTAAATAAATCTCTATCAATAAAAGTACATTATGCCTTTTTTTTTTTTGAAATTTTTAATCTCAACCATTTATCACCAAAGATGAATGATTGGGATTTGTTTGAATTTGCTAAGACGGAATGTATTAGCCTATACTAGTTTCTCTCTCTTTACATATATTAAACAATTGGCATGCCACTTTTTCTACTCGTCTTCCTTTTCCATAGCCATCTATGTTCTTCTAAGAAAAACAAATCCGTTTTTGGAGGTGAAATTCTACCAATTAGTAGGCACCCAACATCAATCTCCCCACAACACTTTATGGATCATGAAATTCCAAGACAGTGAGTTCTTATAATACATCGATTCGACATAAAGGTGAGAGCTTTGATGCTCTCACTCTTCACATATAAGTCAAACAAGAGCATTGAACAAAAAAAAGCCTTATATGAAATTTCAAGACAGTGAGTTCTTGTTTTTGTGCATGCGAATGCTTTAGGTGCCTTATTAGCTCAATATGAGGATAATACCCATAAAGAGTATGTCATCTACTATATTTTAAAAACTCTATTGGCTTATAAAAGAAACTATCAAGACATGGAGAAGACGTGCTTGGCCTTGGTATGGGCCTGCCAGAAATTTCGACATTACTTCCTAGATCATGAGATCTGGATAGTGTCTAGGCTTGATCCAATCAAGCATTTGTTTGAAAAACCTATCTTCACGGGTAGGCGGGGTAAATGGCAGCTCATCTTGATGGAGTATGACCTGAAATTCTACCATCAAACCTCCATTCGCCTGAAAAGGGAGAAATTAGTTTTCATCCTCATATCCCTTGAAAAGAGAGAAATTCCCATCGCCATTCGCCTAGATTTCGAATGTTCCAACAATACAGTCGAGTATAAAGCACTCATACAAGGTTTGAAAATTTCAAAAACTTTAGGGGCATCATGCATTGAAGTCTTTGGAGACTCTTTACTTGTCATAAACCAAGTGTTAAAAATTTGGCAAGTCAAAAATGAAAAACCTCTTCCATACCACGAATTAGTCACCAAGCTGGTCGAATCGTTCTAATCGTGTACACTCACACACGTAGGAAGAGAGGACAATGGTATAGCCGATGCCCTCTCATCCTTGAGCTCATCCCTAAGGGTCAATCCCACCTTGGGAACTCGATCCTTAGAAATATGGCACTCACCCACTCCATCCACACACGATTTGGAGATTTGCCAAAACAACCCAATGAAAAACCCTGGTTTCAAGACATTAAAGAGTTCTTAGAAAATGGAGGATTTTCAGAATTCGTTTCGTCTAAAGACAAAGCTTTTATTTGAAAGATTTCAACCCGATACATGATTTTGAGAGGGATTCTTTATAAAAAGAGTTTTACTGGCATCTTGTTGAGGTGTGTCGACCTTGAGGAGGCTAGGATGATAATGCATAAATTCCATGATGGAGAATGTGGAGGTCATATAAACGCCAACATGATGGCAAAGAAAATACTTAGAGCTGGTTACTTTTGGTCCACTCTAAAGAAGGATTGTCATGACCATGTTAGGGAGTGTCACCCATGTCAAGTGCATGGACACGCCATTCATACCCCGTCATCCACCGTGCATTCCGTGGTCAGCCCATGGCCATTCACCATGTGGGCGTTTGACATCATAGGACCAATTTTTCCAAAAGCATCAAACGGGCATAGGTTTATCCTAGCAGCCACTGAATACTTTTCCAAATGGATTGAAGCTACCTCCTTGACTAATGTCCAGGGGCAACATGTAGTGACGTTCATTAGAAAAAATATCTTGGCTCGATTTAGAGTTCTAAAAGACCTAGTGTCTGATAGTGGCACCCCCTTGAAGAACGAGAGGATAGTAAAGTTATATAACACATATGACATAACTCACCACTTCTCATCGTCCTACTACCCTCAAGACAACGGCCAAGCCGAAGCCGCCAATAAGACTCTCATAAGCATTATTGAGAAAATCTTAAAGAAGGGTAGAACGTGGCACGAGAAGTTGGATGAAGCCTTATGGGATTATAGGACTTCCATCCGAACTCCCACAAATGCCACGCCATTTGAGTTGGTCTATGACACAAACGCCATTCTTCCCATTCATACCAAACTGCATTCATTTCATACATCACTTGCACTCAACCTTCCCCTAGAGACGCTTCAGCATGCTAGAATGGCCGAACTTGATTTATTAGATGAGAGAAGGCTCCTTGCTATGGATCATGCACATGCATACTGACAAAGGGTAGCCCGACATTATGAGAAGCATATGAAGCCTCGTCACTTCAAAGTGGGAGACCTTGTGCTAAAAATCATCCAATATCGTGGCCCATATCCACTTGGAAAGTGGCGGCTCAAGTGGGATGGTCCTTATGTTGTACATGGAACCACCACGAATAATGCATACTGGTTAGTCGATGTTGAGGGTAGGAATTTAGCAGACCCTATGAATGTCCAATATTTGAAAAAATATCATGTGTAGGGTCTGAGCTAAATCGAAAAGATTTTGAGGAAAATCTCCTTTGAAACTTTATAAGTGAGGATCGAGGTAGATCGTACAACCTTGAATGAGAGAATCGATGCTTGTGAAAAAGCGGAGTTTCCAAAACAAACGGGTTACATTTCAAAATTCTTCTTCTTACAAAGGAAGGCCTGATTCAAAATAACAAGATATTTGCAAGTAGTATGTGCTATTTCTAAATAGGCTGATCTGGGATAAATCGAGTAGATCCTTGGGATAAGTCCTTCCCCTTCTTCTCTTCTCTTTCCCAAAAGAAAAACTTGGCAAAAAGCAAAAAGGAGAAATCCCTACAAAAATCTCTTTTCAAGAGCAAATGGGAGAGTAAGCATTTCCCGTAGTAAGTGGGTTTGACTACATAGAATTATTACCTGACATTGTGCTTGTTATATATCATATTAACACTTAATTCCCGAAAACAAAGGCAGTTTATTTCCTTTTAATACTTTTAGTCTTTTCTTCTCCCACCTTTGAAATTTTTACAATTTAGTTTCTTACACGACACTTGTTGGAGCTCCATTTTGACCACATCTTTCTCTATATACATACACACACAACACACACACACACACACACACACACACATATATATATATATATATATATATATATATATATATATATATATATATATATATATATATATATATAGAGAGAGAGAGAGAGAGAGAGAGAGAGAGAGAGAGAAATTGATATATGTTAACAAACTTAAGTGCTAGTAAATTTATTTTGGATGAAAGATGGTTTCAGTTTAAATTTGAATTTAAAAGGGAAAGATATATGTGTATTTTTATAGGTATCTTTATTTAAATGATCACCTTTTCTTTTTAAATTCAAATTTCAATAAGATTTGTTTCTATTTGCCAACAATTAAGTGTGCTAACATATACCATCTCTCTCTCTCTCTCTCTCTCTCTCTCTCTCTCTATATATATATATATATATATATATATATATATATATATATATATATATATAGGTGTATTTTGTACAAAAAGTGTCCATTCTTGTATCTCAAGAGACAAAGATGTTAATGAATAACAAACAAACCCTTTGATATGATCTTAGCGTATGAAAACGACTAGCGAAACAATGAAGCTTCAAATGTCAGCATCACAGGCTTGTGAAGAACACAAATTAGAATAAAATACAAATTAATCAATAATAGCTATTGTTCGATTTATTGTCAACTGTTTGAGGCAAGGTCTTGGTGGAGCCCTACATGGAAGAAATACTCATAGAATGTGGGTGCTGGCCAAGATCAGACCCACCATGAATCTGATATGAACCCAGTAATTGGAAGGAAGCATGATAGAACTTCGAGATGGCATAGGTCGTGAGTTTGATACCCGGGGTGTGCATACCTAGCTTCAGCATCTCCATTGTAACAAACGGGAAGAAAAGGCAAATAGGCAAGATAAATCACAAACGGGCTTTTTCTTGCCGGGTACGATGAGGAGGGCGAAGCAACATGCACTCGTCGGGTATGAACTCATGATTCACCTTGCGGGTTGAACCTGTAGCCCGGTACCCTACTGCTCTTTGTGCAAACCATGCTTTCCTTCAACATTGAGATTTTATGAGGACATTTTGGATCTGGTTCATCATTCAGAATGGTATTGGGTCTGAAATCCAATCAAATTGGATGAATCGAGTCAAGAAGGCATTCTTTTACCTTTTCTTTATTTTATAATTTAAGGAAATTTAAATTGCCGATTAGTACAGGTTTAGTTTGTCATTTTCAAGAAACCACGCGATTAGAAGACTGGTTCTAAGAACATTGTAACTGTAGTTGAAGAGGTAAAATATGGGTTGAAAATATGTTGGTATGGACCCGAACTAGAAGAACCAGGTGGATCCAGAACAACACGAAAGATCCGTTGGTCCCACACGGATCTAAAATGATGCCCCAGTAGCTTAAAGAGGAGGATGAGTTCCCCTTACAAACATTGTCAACGTTAGTCGGGTCTGGATCCACACCGATCCAAACAGAAAGTCATAAGCTGTGTCTCCAAGTCCTCGAGACCTTGTCTAAGGAGAGCAAGTAGGGATGTTCATGGGGTGGGCCAGAACCTGGGATGAAAGTCTCCGGTCCTATCCTTGTTTCAAAATCTTGCTCTTGTCTCCATCTTCATCCTCGTGACGAGCACCAAGAGAACCCGGAACCAAAAAGTCCCCATTCCTGCTTCTATGTCCCCTGTGAATGTCTGCGCAGGACTCATCGAGAAAAAGTAAGACACTCAAACACATATTTGAGTCCAATTTTTATTTGAAATGAAAACCTAATTTATGTGAATGTATCTAAATTCAGGCATATTATTATAAATGAATGTGTGAGACAATAACGATGAGTTCATGAATTAAAAAAAGAAACACTTATTTATTTATTTATCGTCTTACATCGTTTGTCTTATTTTCATATGAGCTTAACTTTCTAAAACAAATGAGAGGAATCAATCCGGTCGGCGGGGCAGGGACCTAATATCCCATCCCTGCCAATACCTCGGTCGAAGATTTCCTTACTCT
The DNA here is from genome assembly GCA_036023115.1 of Brasenia schreberi. Lineage (NCBI taxonomy): Eukaryota > Viridiplantae > Streptophyta > Magnoliopsida > Nymphaeales > Cabombaceae > Brasenia > Brasenia schreberi. Next base: position 2,857,367 of record JAYKKT010000043.1, read on the forward strand.
TTCCTTCTCCGTTCTTATCCGTCTCATTCAATATAGATCTCAACAGAGAACTAGGGATCCCTTCCTCATAAACATCCTTAGAAACAAGTGCCCAACCTCTTAAACTAATATGCTTTATAAAAGATTCAAATTTAGAATTCAAAAGAGATTAACTTAGTGAAACCGCAGGAGATCCTATTGTCGAGTTCTTGGACTTCCATGGGTATGATCACCCTTCTAAAACCCTCCACGTCGTATGCAAGACTTAATGGGCCTTTTGAGTATAAGAAGTCTATGAGTAGAATAAAAAAAATATATATATATATATATATATATATATATATATATATATATATATATATATATATATATATATATATATATATATATATATATATATATATATATATATATATATATATATATATATATATATATATATATATATATATAACTAATGGATCGTCATATAATAAAAAATATATGATACGATCGTGCATTATATAAAAACCAAGTTAAGATCTTTTAGTAGCATACGCGAACTGCCACCCATCTTTATCCTACATTAGGTGGGTCATCTTTATGTTTTATTGCTATGTTAGAGTTAACTCAAAAAATGGATTATTTCATTCTCTTCATCTTCTAAGCATTCACCATCTAATTTCTCGTATCCTTTCAACATGTTCAAATCGTCATTTATTTTATTTTATTTTCTATTAATACTATCTTCACTTTTTTTATGTTACCCTCTTTCGATGTAGTTTTCATATGACCACATGTACGTCTCAATATATGCATTTTCTACTATGAATATCTTTTGCAAAAATTGATTTATTATCGCCTGACAGTCAATACATATTAATATTCTTAGTCTAGTTGCTTTGTAATATTTACTTTTTTTATGCTAAACTATAATAACACCGTAGAACATTTTCAATATTTTATAATATGGACAATACGCATATACAAATCATTATAATGTTACAGGTACTTAGATTGTACCAGTCCAAGTTGAGTTTATGTAATATTTATGTGTATAATTCGTCAAGCACATACGAACAAAATGTTAGTAACATTTGTTTGATATGACACCAAGTGGTAAGTATAATTTTGTTAAAACCAAATTACAGAACCGAACTGGAATTCCTATTTCAGTTTGGTAACACTAAGAATTAGTTTAGTAATTTTAGGAAATTTGGTATTCGGTTTGGGTTCGATTCCAAAAGGTTCAAAACCAAATGAACCGTATAACCGATATTTTAAACACTGCTTCCAATAGAAAACCTGAATTCATTTTCTTCCTCTTGCGGATTCATTTCTCTCTGCTGCAAGCTGTTCTTCTTCCTCACCTGTTGTTTTTTAATAGCCTTTCTTCCTCTCCTGTTGTTGCTTCCATCTCCTTATTGCGATCATGCACTCATGCACTACATTTGGATCGTTGCTCTTTGTTGCAGTCGTGCAGAATACCCCAACTGCTCTTCTTCTTCTTCCTCTTTCAGTTTCGTTTGTGTTTGGTGAGATTACTGTTTATTTATTGAATCTGATTTTGTAAGAAAATGTATCCATGAAGAGCGTATCAGTGATACCTTGACGCTCGTTGCAAGGTATAGTTGTATTTAATACTCAAATGTTAAGTATAATATCTCATTTTATTAAATATTTCTTTTATAGATTTTTGTGGCTGTGTGATTTCTCTGTTTTCAAGTGATTGTTGTTATTATTCCATAAAAAGTTATGTTTTTGGTTATCATTCATTAGAAGCTTTGTTGGATGAAATCTATTAGAAGTTGCAAAACCGATTTACCTATAAATTCGAAATAACTGAATTGATTTTTTCGGTTTACTTTATTTCGATTTTATAGGTAAATCGGTTTGAGTTTGTAGATTTAGTAGGAAATCAGTTTTCGATCCACTCAGGTCAGTTTAGTTTTTTAACCGAACCGACCAACGCTCATCCCTAATGACAACCGAAGCAATTCTTCGAATTTTCTTTAGTGAAATGCATTTTTTACATTTAACTAAAAGAGTATGTGCAGTTTTGTAACTTCATAACTCCCACTCCCCTCCGTCTTCCGTGCAAATACAAAGGAGAGACTCTTTCTTAATTTTTAAAACGAGAGAGAGGAGGCGTCAGTGATGACGCCCTTTGATCCCGTCCAAGTCCCACCTCTTTTAGTTGTTCTCTTTCCCCTCATTCTTCACCTCACTGCTGTATTTATTATTCTCCCTCTCCGTCTCTCAGTGTTTCTCCGTCTGTCCGTCTACGTTTCTCTCGTAAGCGAGCTTATTCTCATACAAGTGGAGTCGAGGGAGTCAGGCCTCTGCAGTGAGGTACGTACAATAAAACCCATCTCTATGAGTTAATCATGAGAGAGAGAGAGGGTGCTTCGTTCATCTTATTATGGTTCTTTCTCAATGGAAACCGAGGGAGTCAGTTAAAATCAGATTAAGGCATGAGTCATTTAGTTAAAGTTAGACGAGACGAACGTGACTTCTTGATTCCACAAGCATCATGGATTTTGCAAGTTTATCACCAACCAGATGGAGCTGGATAGCGAATATCTAAAGGAAAGAGAGAAAGGCCTCCAAAGAAGTGGAAGGACAACAAAACATGGTCTTCATCTTTTGAATTGACTGCTACTGTAATGCAATACAAGAGAATATGACAAGATAGAGGTCGAGGGCAACAAATTTCGTATAACCAACCCCACTTAGTGCGTAAAAAATTGCTTGGTTTTTGCTTTAGTTATCAGGCTGCTTTCTGAATGTTTTGAAGCTTGAGCATTAGTTTTCAATTTTTAGTGCCGTGGCGTTTCATTCAGCCTTTCATTACGTTGGAGTTCTTGAATGAGAGATTTCGTGGTTCAATTCTCGTCTTGTGTTACTGAAGGAATTTGCAACTTTGGTGAACTTATATCCTACAGGCCTATAATACTTTGGAGAAAGCCTTTCTTTGGTATGCGAAGCAAAAACTGGGTAACGTTCATGTGACTGTATCTTTGAATTGGTTTCCTTAATACTCACCTTCACCCAAACCAAAAACCAATACCATTCCCTCACCTGCACTAAGTGGTTTAATGGATTCTTAGTCGCCATTGTGATCTCGAGTAGCACCACAATTAGCTCCAAAAGAGCATGATCATGTTCTGGTTTTCTTCTGTAATGATTCCGTCTACATCTTTATCAAATTGTGCATCTACTTTTTATCCTTTACCCTCGAGCTTGTAGTTACAGATGGATTCGAGAGTGTTTGGTTTGTTAGTTGGGTGAGGGCTTTATGCTTCTGCTATGCCGTTCACCTCGCCTGTTCCCACAGTGCTACTTAAGACTCTCGAAACTGTACTAAAATGATTTTCATGCACCAAAATGGATTGTTACTTTGTTAGGACTGATTGTTGTAAATTTATTTTATTGAACTTAATCTCCTTCACAGCTCTTCTTTGTGTCGGTTGAATGATTGCATAGATCTTTGGCATAACACTAGAAATTCAGGATTAGTCATTCATCATCTGAAGGAGTTTGAGACCATTTCTTGTTGTTTCTCCTAACGTTGTTGTTCATTGAATGTTTGATGATTCAGGTCTATAAATGGTGACTCATACTCATCCGGAGATAGCTCTTGCCCGCCAAACTGTAGATGGTGAAGGACAAAGCGGTGAACCAAGGGCCTCACCATGTTCAGTTCTTGGTTGCAATAATGAGGTCATGAGAGATGAACATGGGGTTGACATACTACCCTATGTATGTGGAGTTAAACTATGTAAAGACTGTTATATGGAATCAGCTCTGCAAGGTAAATGCCCTAGTTGCGAAGTGATACCTAGGGGTGAAGAAGATGAGACGAATTAGGTCTCTAATTGCTGCTTTTCACTGCTTCCAAGGAAGTGGAACAAACACAGGAGGGATCTTACTGCGAAACCGAAGGTTCCAGCTTCAGTTCTCATCCCTTATAGGTAAAAGACTACTACTAGTAGTTATTGGCAAGTGAGTAGAGACCTGTGTCTGCAAAGGGAAGCAATCAGGTTCATCTTTTCTGTGATTTTATTGGGTTTTAGTATCTGAAAACTTCTCTGCTGGATATGGAACACCGGTGCACCATACTCCTAGTTTCCTCTTTCTATTATGACTTCAAATTGATATGAATGAAATCCAAAATTTCAGTTCACATGGTCCTTTAGTATTGTAAAGGTAACGTTGTTGTTTCACTGATTACCTTGAGAATTGGTGTAGCTATTTTTTGAAGAAAGTAACTTCATTTAGCAGCTATGTTTCACTGATTTCCATCATGATGACGAACCTGATCGTGATCTGTGTCGGGTTCAGTTACAGTGTTCTTCCTCAGAGCAGGCTGATAGGAGGTGTGCTCTTCAGCTTCTGGGTTCTGGCTCATCTTTTTCCTTTTGCGAAGGGGCTGATGGGTCGGAGAGGGCACATACTGACTATTGCGTTCATCTGGTCTGGGCTCACTGCAATCACTATCTTGTTGCTGTGGATCTCCATTAGTCCTTGTCAATAGAGGGTTCTGCCTAATGATGGTTTCCAGTTTCCCTGAACCATGCTCAGCATGAACAACCCCTACCATACTTAATTCAGATTGCTGAAGTTCTTTCAAACCAAAGTTTTACAGTAGATGATTGGCATATTTAGTATTTATTCAATCATAGATGTTTGTAAGTTGTCCTACAGTGATCTGTGGAGAAAAGTTGCGGAGAAAGAGGTCTGTATGCTAAGAAGGGGAGGTTTCGTTCATTCTATGGTGGATATTTTGATGAATTATGATTTTTATCAGTCTGTTCTCCTGATTTCTATTAATAGATTCAAATACATAAATACCAGTTATAGATTTCAAGTGATTCTAGCTAGTCGAATTTTCTTTTACCTGCATGCTCAAGTTAGCGGGCGCTGTCTAAATGCACCAATATATATAATTTTTGGTGGTGTGGCTGAGTGGTAAGGAAGGGAACTGCAAATCCTTTCTCCCCAGTTCAAATCTGGGTGTCTCCTAATCAACACAACAAATCAGAACAAATGGCTCGCACTCCTGTTTCGCTGATATATATGTGCATGTGTATATATATTTGATGGAGAAAACACGCTAAATCATAGTTTGTTCTCTCAAGTAAACAAATTCTCAATGTTGGGTTACCCTTAAGAACATATTTTCTCAATATAGAAGCAAATGTACCTTTGGATTAATGAAAAAGAATAACATTGATGCATATGAAATAGCTTTGAAGTTTGTCAGTTTTTTTTTTATTACCAAGATTGGTTTGGGCAGGACCTCTACCAGTACCAAAATGATATATACAAATAGATACAAGGAGTTTGACAAAATACTCCAATCAAGGGATAAATGAAACTGGTTGCTTCTATTCTGCACAGTGCAGAAGATGGAGCAACTTATCTTCTGCTATAAGACTCAAACTTGTTCTAGTGGAAGCACAGTAGTCTTGGAATCAATGTTGGAATCTTGGTACAACTTGATGCTTGAGGGATTATCTGAATATACTTGATGCTTGAGGGATTTTCCTCAGGTGCTCTGTTACGGTTTCCTTGTGGCTTAGATGAGAGTGTTATCTTGCTGAAAGACTCTTCAGTGTGGTATCCCGATTCTTTTTACCTTGGGTACTTAGTGAGAGGCCTTTTCTTATGTTACCATTGTTTGTAGCTGATAGCGTCAATATACTTTCCATAATCGTTTGCTTCCTGCAATCTCTAGTTTGATACTGTTGCTCTCCTCATTCTAAACTCATCACCAACTAATGCTTCATTCCTGATTTCTTACTCCATGACTGTAATGTGGAAAGTCTCTGGTGGTGTTTCTAAAGTATGCTCTTTCTTCACCATAAGTTATTATTTTCTGTCTCAATCTGTTTGTTCCTGTGTGACATATACATTTCTTCTACAGATAATTTGTCTAGAACAGCACATCTATTCTACCTTTTATACATTAACCTATCTGTATTCCCCCGTAGCAAGAGATTCCGATTATCCTTAGTGCTTTGGGTTCCTGAAGATGACAAGCATTGTAAAGTCTGATTTAACAGCTCGGTTGAATCTTGTGACGAAGTCAATTCTCGAGAATTCTATAACAAAGCTATTTTGAGAGCGGTCTTGGAGAATTTTCCTCTACCATTCTCATTCTTTGACGTGCTCCCTTTTGCTACGGGTAGCCCACCTGGCCTTGAGTAACGTACCGTCATCAGTGCGGAGGGTAAATCTATTTTGTCAGAAACAGCCTCTTTTAATGGAGACTGAAAACTTTAACCAGTCATGTAGAGGGGATACATCCACCTCTCAATGAAGAGCCATCAGAAAGGAGTCGAGTGATGTATAGTTTGCAACTTTGGCCGAATGTGTTCTTAGATTCTATGTAAAACGTTGTTCTTTACCATAAGATCTTCATTAGTCCTATTATGCAATATATAGTTTCTTTTTCCCATAGGAACCTAATGACTAATTGAAAAGTAGCAGTCCTTAGCTTTTTAACAACTGCATTACTGAACTGACATTTGTTCTATGCCATCAAGGAGCAGTGAGGTTACAGCGAGGTATCCATGTAGCTCCAAACAAATAATTAACCTCATTCTAGATAGTTCTCGTGATGGGACAATTGAGGAACAGATTGACACTAGTTTCTATCTAATTCTTGCAAATTATACAGGAACCTCATATATATTTCACCAATGGATCCCCCTTCTTCTCAGTGCTCTCCAAACTAATGAGGAAGAAAATGATTAGTTTGCCCCCAAACAAGTCGATCTATACTTGGACAACTATCCTGAGACTATTGTGTCATAAAGTTGTGAGGAGACTCTCATGAACTGTGCTAGATATACCATAATCATTGGTTCGCTTTGTAGAACATTTGTAATTATGAGGTATCTTAGTTCTTTATATTGTTGAAGGGGGATCTAGCATTCAATGTAATAAGCTAGCGGCTTGTCGTTGAACCAAGGGTTAAACTAGAATTCCATTTTATGCCCGTCATCGATTGCTCAATGTATTTGATTATTTAGAGCATTACAGCCAGTCATGATTGACTTCCACACCTATGATCCAGTGTGAGCTTTCCAAGAGAACCATAAACTGTTAACTTGTAGATATTTTGCAGAAACTAACCTCTAAGGGACTAAGCTTTTCCAACACATTTTGGCTAGAAGAGCTCGATTGACTTCCTCCACTTCCCGTATGCTGAATATATTGATAGAACATTTATTGCCTCTTCCACTCCACACAAACTGTTTCAAAATATGTTCTAATTATTTAATACATCCTCTAGGCACTTTGAAGGAGAGCGTGATGTATCAGGATATCACTCTTGCTTTAATCATAATAATGCGTTCTTCTAAGGAAAGGAGAGATGACACACATTTCTAATTAATTCTGCATTCTAGCGATCATTGGCTGACATAAGGAGGTGGAGAGTTTGCCGGTGAATAGAGGAAATCCTAAATACTTCATTGGTTGTTTCCTTTCCTTCTAACTGCTAACTCTTTCAATTTCTCTTATTCTACCTTGATGCATTGAGAAAGAGATCCAAGCTGACTTCTCCGGGCTTACACGTATACTTGAGCAACCTTTAAATTCTCCATTGATAATCTTTTAAGAGAGTTTCTTTTGTCCTAAAAAAAGAAAAGAGCATCCCCGGCAAATAATGTAAGGCTCCATTGAAACCCCTTGACATGCATTGAAATGATTTGTTTCCTCTCAACCACTATAGTTAATCATCTAGAGAGTAGTTCCATCACAATTAAGAAGAGATACAAGGAGATGGGATCACCTTGCCTGATTCACCGTGCCTGATTACACCCACGCATGCCTGCTCAAATAGGCACATTCATCGAGGACGTTTTTGGACAGGAAGACCTAGACTAGCTATCGAGACTTTGGGCAGTGAGGACACTCTCCAAATTGGTTCATAAATGTTTCTTGCTGGGGTCAACAAGATCAAGTTAGTTGGGATAAATCCCTCCCTATTTCGGTTACTTGCACACACACACACACACACAAACTCGCACACATAGACACGCATATGTATATTGCCCATCCATAATTGTCTTGCTTGATAGAACCAGAACTCAAATCTTAAAGAGTTTAATAACCAATTCTTCATAAAGTTTTTACTGAACTTATTCAATGCAATTGGTAAGAAATGACAAGTAAATAAAACCATGATAAACGACCTTAGATCCACTCTATAGTAAACAATCTCTTAAGATGATCGGCAACAGAGGACTTGACTTTGTGGTTAGGCGCATGCATGGATTTTCCAGTCAAGAACTAGCATAGTAAGATTGAGCTTCCATGACCACAGATTCAACATCGTAGCAATGGCAAACCAAGCAAGGGTGCCCATTCTCATCTGTTTGAAAAGCTGCATCTGGAATCAACATAGGCTACCTGCAACAGAAATGATCTGAGTCCCACTGCTTCCAAAAACCGAGTTAGCTCTGGAGATAATCTGTTTCCTCTTCATTTTCCCTGACCTCGAGTTCCTGTCTCCTAGATGGAAGTAGAATCTCCTTTAGTCGCCCTACCACTTTAGAGTATAACTATCTCATTCTCTAGCAACCTTTTCACCCTCTGTGGTTGATCTTTGCTTAACCCAACGAGTTCATCCATTAATGTATCAAGTGACCCAACTTCTCAAATTATCTTAATATCGGGTCTTTGAAATGCTTACAGCAGCAAGATCTATGCATTAAGAATGTGCGGTTAGTACCAATTTTAATGTCTCTGAGCTCAATTGATACCACCTCAATGTCATCACTAGATATTGAATGCTCAAACCATGAAGTCATCCGTAATTCATCATTGAATAGCACATTATCAGAAAGCACACTCTCTTCTTCAACAAGATCAGCAAGGGATTCCACAGGCTTAAGGACATGGCAGCACATGGTAGAAGCAGCATAGAGTAGCTTTCCAACCTTAAACTTTCTAATATGAACAATGGAATCTAAGGGTAGATCCTCACCTCCAGAGATGACCTAGGTTGGGTTTTCTTCCAAACCATATCTCATATGGTGTAATGAATACAACTTTACACGGTACTTTATTAAATATATATAGAATTTTACTTATTACTTTTTCCCAAAATATTCTTGGTAAAATGCATCTCTTAACATTGATATTGTCATGTTTAGTAAAATCTTGTTATATCTTTCAGCCACACCATTTTACACAAGTGTCTTGAGCATTGTATTTTGCTTCGAAATACCAAAGTCTTTACAGAATTCTAGAAATTCTAACTCACCAACTCTATTTGATCTCAAGACTTTGATTGTATACCCTAGTTGATTTTCAACTTTTTGTTTATATTTTTTCAATACTTTAAGTACCTCATATTTATATGATAAGATATATATATGTATATCTCGAGTAATCATCGACAAAGGTTATGAAATAGACATTTTCTCGATGTGACCTTACTCTAAAGTGTCTACATAAATCAGTGTGAATAATTTTCAATAGGATTGTTGAACTTGTTGTTTCTTTGAAAAAAAATTTCTCATCATTTTTTCTTGTATACAAGCTTCACACTTACCAAAAGTGTTTTTCTCAAATCTTGACAATAAGTCAAAGTTGGATAATTTTCTCAACTTTTCATACTTATATGCCCTAGACATATATGTCATATATTCGCATCAACATTAAAGGCACAATCAATATAAGTAGAAGAACTTTCATTTTCTAGTAAGAAGGTATGTGATACTATATCATAAAAATATTAAAAGAGGAACAGAAACACTACAAAATTATTGGAAACAAAGAATAAAGAACAATCTAACTCTTATTAATTGTTAGCATGATACAAAATCGAAATCTATGCAAACAAAAAATCCATGTAGCCAACCCCATACGATGGAAAAAGGCTTTATTGTTGTTATGTGTTCTGGCATTTAGGTTTCCCAATGTTCACAGAAATTGGATCACTTATTTTTTTGTTCGTAATTATGACAACCAACTTCTTGTCTGAAAAGATTCGATGTGTTTGTATTGATTGTAATTAGGAGATCACTTACATTTTCAGATGCTAAATTTTCCCCAATCTTTCTTCATCTAGATCTCATGTAGGTTTCTGATTGCTAGTTAGAAGAAACTCATTTTTAAAAAGTTATTGTTCATTAATAGAGTATTGATGGTTCAGCATGCCAGGAAATACCCCTTCATATGGCGCTCAACTATCTTGAGTTAGAACTTTCAACAAACAAACAATTAATCCTTTTCCCATACTGGATGTGGTGGCCACATGAATTCTTTGCCATAGAGTTTGATCCTGTGTCATGCTTGAGTTAAAAATACTTAGTTCCGGGTTGGACTTATAGAGAAGTAGGGCTGTTTGAATGGAGTGTTCGGTTGTATACCCAACAGAAGTGATTATGATACAGAGCTTTTTGGTAATGCTCGCTACCAAGTATCCTTTTGCTATTTTGCTTCTCCTGTATTTATTTCCCAGTTGCATACTGTCTGAATAATTCACGAAGTGAAACTTTGCTTTTGTTTTGTGACTTTAAATATATGTAAACCTTGATTTTGATTTTTTATCTTCATTAAAGTACTTTAACAGTACACATATATACATAAGAAGCAATGACTCCTAACAATAAACAATGCAAAAGATCCAAATTTCTTGTCGACGGAAGGGCATTCAAAAGATAAATGCAATACCACAACATCAAAGACATGCTCAGCAAGATGTAGACACTTGTATTTAGAGAGCGAAATAGAGAGGATGGGCCGTGTAAACCATTCCTGGACACTCAATGAACAAAGATGAATGATTAACATTGAAACAATACACCCATTTAAAAGTACTTTCTACTTTTCTTTTGAACAGTTACAGAAAGAAGCTTTTATTTTTAATTGATCCATTTATCTTTGGTACATGGTCTGCTTGCACCCGCTTATCTCTCTCAATTTGCAGCATCTCAGTTGAGTGTTGCATCCACTAATGGCATATCAAGGGTCCAATTGCCAGTTGCATACTTAATCTGTAGAACCAGAGCCAACTTAAAATAGTTCAAAATTTTTAACCCAACAGAAACCGGTAGTTCTTTAATTCGATTTAGCTCAGTGACAATCACAACAAATGCTTATGGCTCTGGGAGGTAAAAAATTGCCATTGAAGGAAAAATCCAGTGCATATATTTGACAGACACAAAACTCGTTGGTAGGCATGTCTGGCCAAACCAGAATGACCCAGGAAACTTTCTAATGCTTATACTTACAATATAAAATGCATTGGACAGAATAATATACGTAAGATTTTTCAGATAATTTTGTGAAGAATTGACATAAGTTCGAACTGCTAAAGCCACCCAGTAAATAGCTGCACTCTGACAAATAGTCTCTCTATAAACACACGCAAGATATATGTGGTGTGTGTGTTTCTTACTAACTAGAAATAAAAATAAAATGCTGAAATTAGAGAGAGACACAAAGCGCGCGCACACACACACATGGAAAAAGATTCCATCTCGCGTAGTTTTCTGTATGAGGCAACTTACCGTGCCTTTTTATTAACTTCCAGCCATGGAAATACTTGCCAACTTGATAAAGCTGTTTAAGTAGAAATTACAAAACATTTTTGAAAAAGATGGCGGTTATTTCCATGCGAAGTAAATTTAATAACTGATAATGGACGTTCAGAAATAGCAATTAGTTAATTACTAGAATCTAATCATAGTTCTGTACCATTTAATGTTTAAAATCAAATAAAGTTTTAAATATGGGGGAAACTCAATCTGTTCTTCCCAAAACTTTGTTCAGGAAACATCTCTCTTTCTTTTTTTATGCAGTCAAGGCGTTACCCACCAGGCAGGACTCTTGATCTCACGAAAAGCAGGTCCTGATCTTCTCAAAAAGAAAAAGCAACTTGCTTATCTCGTCAATATTTTCCATTTTCAATGCGTTTCATTTTGGATCAAAACAAATGATTTGTAAATTAATGTCTTGATTTTTCATCTATAAGTACCATTTTGAACCTGCTATTGCTCCATCTGATTCACAATACAATGGCTTCTTTCTTTCGTTTCTTCCTCATCTCTCTTTGCCTCGCTGCATTTTGTGGAGTTATTACTCAAGGTAATTTGTTTAATTAATTCTTATATTTCAACTCCCTTGACATAACTTTTGTTTTTTTTTCTTAATTCGCATGGTTTCAAACTTTGTTGATATGATATGATTGACTATTTCTGGAACCTAACATCATGGTTTCGTGGTGATTAAAAGTCTCTGCTCGTGATTTGGTGCAACGAGAATTTGATGCTTCTCTGAACAAGGATAGTGATCATGCAATCGCTACGAACAGCAAGGGACTGCACCCTGATTTTACCATTGGAGACAAGCCATGCAACAGAGAATTCGTTTCTTTCACCAAACGCATGTTTTGTTGCGTTCCTACTAATTTATGCTATGACACGAGGGAGCAATGCTATGCTAATTGCTCATCCTATACTCCTCCACAGCCAAAACCTTGAGTTCGGGTGAAGGCCCTCCAAAACCACCCCTTGTCCAAAGGGAGAAGAAATATCTCTTTTTTGTCTTTTTCACAATAACCGATGAGAATTCATTCTTGGATTAATTTGATCTCATCTGAAATTAGATGATTTGTACTCATCAACATTTTGATATCGTGGAATATGAGCCTCACTGCAATATATAATGATCTAACTATTTCATGCTTCACTTATTTCATGTTTTCTTTGTGAATCTATTCAATGATTTCATACTTTAAGATAGATTCTAATGGATTCAGAACGAGTCTAATTTGAAAAAAAGAATTGTGGCTCTTTCCTGATCCAAAGCAAAACGAATCAGATTTGCATTTAAAGCAATGTTAATTAAAGTGATTGAATTAATTGGATCTAAACTGGAAGCATATGAGATATGTAACATATTATGCTCGTAGTTCCAAGTCTCACATGAAGGAATTGGTCCCTCAGCTTGACCCGAAAAATAGCAGCCTTTGCCAGGCCTCCAAGCATTAGTCTTTCTGAAGAAATATCTTTGTGAAAGTATCTTCGCCATCTACTTGGACGACGGTGTCTAGAATATGTATTATGACATGTTTCAATACTTATATTAATGTTGACGATTTAAAGAAAAGAAAGATGACGACGGTACATACATTTTTAGTTAAATTAATTCAATCAAACCGTAAAACATACATGCATGTTGTACTAATTTTAGAGGTTACACCTTCATTGCTCAGTTATATTATTTTAAATATCCGCCGAATAAATCTCTGGAAAACTCAATTCTGATGGCCTACAGATCATTTCTGGAAGTAATATATCCTGACAATAACAAGCGGCCGGAAAAATATTTCGTTCAGGCTGTTCTTGAGCAACATAACAATATCATGTATAACAGATTCAGCCCATTAAAACCCAGTCCAACTGGGTAATCCCTGATGCCGGGATGAGTCGGGTCCCCATGAGGTTGGGCCAATATTGCTGCCCCTATGAAGGTAATGGCAAGGGAAGCTAATGAAATGTATTAATTAATGCGAATCTTACCTTTCAAGAAAATTAGTTCGTGTCCAGCTTCCTTGTGTTGTTGAGGGAGGGTTGTGAACGAATACTGAATTTTGGGTGAGCAGTTCAATTCCACGTAAAATTGGCTCGTGTGATTACCTGCTTTGCGATGAAGTCCTTGACGGCTTCCTCCGTGAGATTGAGACCATTGGATCTAACAACAAAAGCGACGAGAACCTCTCCGGCAGCTAATAGCTTCTTGTTGCTCTTCTTACAACAATGTAAACCTCCCTTATGAAGTAATTGTTATCAATCTAAGTGAGCTTGAGCTCGAGTATGTTTGAACAAGTTGAGGTCAGCTTGCTAGGCTCATTTGAGCTCAAAAGAACCAAAATTGACTCAATTAAGCTCGGCCTGGCATTGAGCTTAGAAAGCTCAAATCCGATTGTGGGTATAAATATCGATTAGGCTTGTGAGCTTCTCGAGATGAGTGTTCTTAAGCTTGAGCTCAGTTTGCATGCAACTTTTTCGAGCTTGGGTTGAGCTCGAGTAGCTAGACTCACTTGCACCCCCTATTCTAGATGTTAGATAGGCATGGTTGTTACTCATGTCCAAGCCAATCTCCCAGCATAGGCTCGAGACGAGGCAATGTATGCCTACGTTTTTGAATGCCAATATATGTGCATGTGTGTGCGTGTGAGCTCACTTGTGCTTGTATGAGCCGTGATGATGCCGTGAATCAGTGTGTGTTGTGTGTGTGTGTGTGTGTGTGCACATACACGCACTCACACGTGCTTGCATGAGCCAAGATGTGTTGTGAGGTGGTTGCTAATTTTATGGTTGTTTTGGAAAATTAGATAGCTCACGGAACAAGGAATTTTCAAGTTGTGAGTCGACCACCTAGCCAGGTGGGGGATTGATCATAGTGCAGAGAAGGAAAACATTCTACCATTGTGTATGTTTGTATCTAAGGATATTAAGTAAGGGTTTATGCTCAGATGTCATATAACCCAAACCCATTTAGCTGGATTTGATATAACAAGGACCTTCATCAGTGGATTCAGATCCACTACTCAACCCAATCTAAAATATGCATCTAAGATATATTCAATTATCTTTTCATGTTGGATTCAAACTTGAACCTGAACCCAAATGGTGCAGAATTTGACCGGGTCAGGTATAGTTTCTCGAGGATCCTACCAAATCCAATTTGTTGGCATCCTTGTCATTATAAGATTAGAAACCATCAGTATTGTTAAAACATTGAAGATTGTGAACTGAATGCCGAGGGTTGGGATATGAGCTGATCTGTTCATTTTTCAACTTGGCTTAGTTCAGCTTATGATGAGCTTGTTCATGTTTGGTTCATGAGCCACGGAACCCCCAGAGTTAGTTTAACTTGAAGAGTGACCCCTACAAACAGAAGGTCAGGCATGATTTTGTAAGGGATCGTCGGAAGGTGAAGCGCGAGTACGATGAGTACAAGGTCCGGATCAACAGGCTGCCTGATACTACTGTGCGACGCTCAGATTCTTTTCATGCGGCAGAAGAGAAGAAGGCTATAAAGATGGAGAGAAAAAAGTATGGCAATGCTGGTATTGATGGAGATGTCTATTCCTTCCGAGAGTTGGACTTAGAACCTGGGAGTGAGCGAATGTGCTGGTTCATGCCTCTGCAAATTGTATCTTCTGCAGTATCATCGTGCGGTTACTTTGCCTGTGATTCTTCCTTATCTTTGTGAAGGTGATGATGTTAATATGAATTCCTCTTGTTTTGATTACACTTTCTCAGTTACTGTCAAACGTATTTATTTTGTTTTTCCTCATAGTATGACATTATGTGCCCTCATATCATCCATGAGTTAGTAGTATTGTTTGTCTGATGTTTTCTTTCATAAAATAGAGGCACGGAACCCCCAGAGTTAATTTAACTTCAAGAGTGACCCCTACAAACACAAGGTCTGGATGAGTACAAGGTTCGGCGTGATTTCTCAGTGTTGTCATCGAGGATTACTTTGATATCTACTTACAACACCAATAGTGATATTAGGTCTTCTACATAACATAGCATGCATCAAGCTACCCACAACTTGCATAAGGAACATTAGGTTTATAGTCTCCTTTATTGAGACAATCAACCTTACTAACTTTAACCCCTTTTGCATCAGGTGTAACAATAGACTTGCATTCACCCATTTTAAACTTCTTGAGGATATAGTCAATATCTCTCTCTTCACTCAGGCACAAGGGTCTAGATTCTCTATCTCAAGTGATCTTTATACCTAGGATATAGGATGCTTCCCCCATATCCTTCATTTCAAACTGAGTTTAACCATGACTTAGTTTTGACAATCATCTCGTTGTCGTTTCCAGTCAACAATATGTCATCTACATATAATGATAGGATGACAAAGTCGCTCCCACTGTTCCAGACATATACACAGTGATCAAGTTTATTAGCCACAAACCAAAGTTCTATAATGGCATTTTGAAAAGTCAAATACCATTGACGAGGTGAATGTTTCAGGCCATATGGGGATTTTTTTAACCTATACACTTTATCTTCTTGGCCTTCAAGCACAAATCCTTCATGTTACTGCATATATATGATTTCATCTAAATCTTCGTTTAGAAATGTTGTCTTTATATCTAACTGATGTAAGTCCAAATCATAATATGCAGATATTGCTAGGATTATTCTTATGGATACAAATTTCGCAACTGGAGAATATGTCTCAACATAATTTATCCCCTTTTTTTGTGAAAAACTCTTTGCAACCAACCTCGCTTTAAACTTTCGATTGAATTATCGACCTTGTATTTCTTTTTCAAAACCCATTTACAGCCTATGATTTTTCTTCCTTTTGGCAAATCAGTCAATTCCCTAAACTTGGTTTTCTCAATGGATTCAATTTCCTCATCCATCGCTTTCTCCTAGTCTGATGTTCATAGCTTGCTGATAAGTTAAGTTATCAGTCAACTTATCTAATTCCATCAAATTACACACTTCTTCTGCAAGATAAGTGTGATAATCCTTTAAGTAGGACGGAGTGACCCATGACCTTTTATGTCTACTTAAGGTTTTGGTTGTTTTAGGAAGATCTTCTATAGGCTCAAAAGATGATTAATCTAGGTATACCATATCATCAATACATTCATCATTGTTTTCTAGGATGTCATTCTTAGTATCTTCTAAGAATTCAATATCTTTGCTTTCAATTAGTATGTGGTCCTTATGATAAAAATGATATCCTTTTGAACCTTTTGGATATCCAATGAATATATATTTTAAGGACATAATGTCTAGTTTATCTCTAGACTAATGAAGGATCTTTACATGTGCAACAGGACCCTACTTCCTCAGATGACCTAGGTTGGGATTTTTCAAATCACATCTCATATGGTGTAGTAAATACAACTTTACACGGTACTCTATTGAGTATGTAAACCGTTGTATTTACTGCTTCTCCCCAAAATAGCCTTGATAAAGAGGCATCGATTAACATTAACCTTGTCATATTAAACAAGGATCTATTGTATCTCTTAGTTACACCATTTTGTTGAGTTGTCCTAGGCATTGTATTTTGCTTTGCAATACCAAAGTCTTTACAGAATTCAAAAATTTTTGTAGAGGTATATTCACCACATTTATCTTATCTTAAGACTTTAATTGAATGCCTTAATTGGTTTTCCACTTCCTCCTTATTTATTTAAAAGCATCCAGTGCCTTAGATTTATGTGCCAAAAGATATAAATACATATATCTTGAGTAATCATTGATAAAGGTTATAAAATAAACCTTCTCACGATATGACCTTACTCTAAATGGTCTACATAAATCCATATAAATGACTTCTAACAAGGTTGTTGCCCTTTTTGCTTCATTTGGAAAAACTTTTCTTGTCATTTTTCCTTGTATACAAGCTTTACACTTGTTGAAAGTATTTTCTTCAAATCCAAGCAATAAGTTAAAGTTGTATAATTTTCTTAATTTTTCCAAACTTATATGCCAAGACATTTATGCCACATATTCACATCAACATTAAAGGCACACTCAATATAAGTAGAAGAACTACCAATTTTATTATCACTTAACTTAAACAGTCCATACTCTACATCAAATTCACTAGAGAATAATATTCTCCCATGTTTTCCCATAGTCACCTTGTCAGTAATAAACCTGATCTCAAAACCTTTCTTTACTAAGGCAGGGACCGATATCAAATTGCTTCTTATAAATGGCACAACTAATACATCAGTTAATATAATTGGTTTACCTTGTACATAGATTTTAAAGGACTCAGTGCCCAAAACATCTGAGAAGGTGTTGCTACCCATGTACACTAGATGTTCGCCTGGTTTGCATTCCTTCAAATCCATTGCCCATTCCTTGGTCTTTGAGATGTGCTTGGTAGCTCCGGAGTCTATCCACCAACTTATCACTAGGTGGTCCACATACAAACATTCTGATATTACGTAGATTATATCCTACTTCACTGACTATGCACACTGTGTGTTGTTTCCTCCACCTTTCTTGTTGCAACAATCTCTCTTTTAATGTCTCATCTTTTTACAATTGAAACACTTGACCTGAGAATCGGTTTCGTTCGATTTCTTAAAATTTTGACTATCCTTCTTGTTATTCTTGTCAAACCTCTTGTTTGGTTTATTTTTCTTCTAGTTGAATTTGGAGCTAGACCCTATCTCATCTTGTATCACTAGTAATTTTTATTTCTTGTTTTTGTTCATATATTCTTACTCTATTGCTAGTTTCAGGGGCAATTCATAAATGTTAATCTCTAGCCCTAACCTGAGGGCAGTGGTGACATGTTCCATGATAGGGGTAGACTATTCAAGATTATTGATATCTACATCGGTTTTGGGATGACTGACTTTGCTATAGCTAGGTGCCTAACCATTACTAACATGTGATTTATATGTTTTACTATATTATCTCATTCTCTCATTTTAAAGGAGTTATATTTTTGTAGTAGCAACTGCACATATAATTTGACAGTTGTGTCATACTTAGCTGTTATTGAATCAAATAGCTCTTTGGCGGTCTCATATTCTTTAAATACCCTAATCAAGTCATCCTCCATGTATGTCAACATGATTGTCCTTGCTATTGTGTTATCTTTTAAAAAATATTTTATACATTTCTATCTGTTGCTCAATTGCATCTGGTGGTAGCGAACGCATGATTTTTTTTAATACATACTCAACACCCTCAAGTGTTAGAGCAAGTGGGATTCTCCTCTTCCATGTTTAGAAGTTCAGACCATTTATTTTTTCAGTTTTTTTCAATTTAGACACACATATTCTTGAATTCATTTTTATGTGTTTTACATACTATGGGTTGTTTCCTCCACCTTTCTTGTTGCAGAAATCTCTCTTTTAATGTCTCATTTTTTCACAATTGAAACACTTGACCTGAGAAGTGGTTTCCTTCGATTTCTTAAAATTTTGACCATCCTTCTTGTTATTCTTGTCAAACCTCTTGTTTGATGTATTTTTCTTCTGATTGAATTTGGAGCTATACCCTATCTCATCTTGTACCACTAGCAATTTTTATTTCTTGTTTTTGTTCATATATTCTTACTCTATTGCTAGTTTCAGGGGTAATTCCTAAATGTTAATCTCTAGTCCTAACCTGAGAGCAGTGGTGACCATGTTCCATGATAGGAGTAGACTATTAAGATTGTTGATATTTACATCAGTTTTGGGATGACTGACTTTGCCATATATAGGTACATAACCATTACTAACATGTGATTTACATGTTTTACTACATTATCTCCTTCTCTCATTTTAAAGGAATTGTACTTTTATAGTAGCAACTGCACATGTAATTTGACAGTTGTGTCATACTTAGCTGTTATTGAATCAAACAGCTCTTTGATGGTCTCATATTCTTTAAATACCCTAATCAAGTCATCCTTCATGTATGTCAACATGATTGTCCTTGCTATTGTGTTATCTTTTAAAAAATATTTTATACATTTCTATCTGTTCTCAATTGCATCTGGTGGTAGCGGACGCATGATTTCTTTTAATACATACTCAACACCCTCAAGTGTTAGAGCAAGTTGGATTCTCTTCTTCCATGTTTAGAAGTTCAGACCATTCAGTTTTTCAGTTTTTTTGAATTTAGACACACATATTCTTCAATTCATTTTTATGTGTTTGACAATTATAACAATTAGACGGTCTCATAAGGAAACAAACAATAAGCAACAAACACATATAGCAGGAACCTTGTTAGAATGATGCATAATATCATAAAAACAAGCTAAAAATAACTTATAAGTCATTTGGGATAAATTTGTAATTTTCTCAAAAATTTCTACCTTTAACATTTTTCAAAAAAACAATATCACGGGTAAAACTATAATTTTAACTATTTGTCTACTTTTGAAATTTTCTGAAAAGGATAAAGACATACTCGCAAAATTGCTCTGGTATTTCTTTAAAACTCGTAACTAATCTGGATTAAAACTATAATTTTAACCCTCAACCCGAATCAGTAATTTTTTAAAGAGTACAGGGACTAACCTGTCTTTTGACACAATGACAGAAAAGTAATAATTTAAACTAGAAAGGGCAATAACATAAAACAACCCGGTATTTTGTAATTTTCACAAACTGTCGTAGGGTTAAAATGACTTTTCGGTTAATAAGGGCAAAATAGTCTTTTGTATAGGGGTAGTTTTATAATATCAAAAGATCAGCCGAGGCAAAACAAACTTTTCAGTCTGTTGCCCGAGGCGATTTCTGTAAAACTGTTGGTTTTGGCCCGCGGTTTTTGGGTTTGTTTAAACGAAGAGAGAGTGTATGAATTCTAAAAGAGGGAGAGAGAGAGGGTGGCCTGTGGCCTTGTGTGGCGGCTGTCGTCGGCCAGCGTCCTTTTGTTTCTTTTCCCAGCAAGTGGCTGACAACTTAATTTTCATCGTGTATGGCAGTCGACGACCTGCTGTTTCTTTTCCTGAGGTCGACTGCCTTTCCTTTCATTGGCCTTTCGGCCATTTGCGTCTTTGGTTCTGACCTTTCAACCTTTTGCTGTCAGCGGCTTTGGTCTGGCCTTTCTGTCGACTACTCTCTACGGCTTTGGTTCTAGCCTTTTGGCCAATTGTCGTATACGGCTTTGGTCTGACCTTTTGGCCAATTGTCGTGTACAGCTTTGGTCTGACCTTTTGGTCGACTGTCATCTATGGCTTTGATTTAGCCTTTCGGCCAACTGTTGTCTTGCCTTCAGCCTTTCCTTCTCTCACTTGTTATATATATATATTCTTCTTCTCCCTCTTTCTGTTTTAAACAGTAGTGTACGTGTGTGTGTTTTTTCTTGCAGGGTCAACAACGAGGCCCTAATATCAGTGATGTTGTCTTTAAAACCACTAAAGTTTTCTAGTTGTCGGAGTCCGATGTAGCGTCTGTAGCAGTGCCTGCTCCACATCTCCCGGTTTTCCAGCTGGGTTTCCCTCATTTGGAGCATCCACATCCGGACTGTTACCGAGTTTTCTAGTAACGATCTGGATATCCAGTCTAGTCGTTACCACACTGAGTTGCCGAGGATGGCCATTCTATAACATCACCTTCAACAGACTCTTGCAAAAACAACGGATCTGCTTGGGATTTGCATGTTTTTGTCTCCAGATTAGTCTTATGTGAAAGTTCTCTAGTAGTCTCTGGGACCTTCATATCAAATATGCCAACTTTTTGAATTTCATAAACTAGAAAGACTGTAGAATCATGGCAACTTTGGTGGTTATGAGATAATGGATCAGGAAACCTTCATCCCAAGTCGACTACAAGAATTATGAGAGCTTGAGTAATATTTCTAGAAACAAAAATATAGGAGTAAGTGGTTGGTACACATGAATAAAAGAAAGATAAATTACTAGTAGCTCAAGATGAAATAAGGTTAAGCTCCAAACCAAACTAAAGAAAGAATAAACCAAGCAAAAAGTTTGATAAAAATAACAAGAGAAACGGTCAATCTTTTAAGAAATTATAAAAAAAATCGAGCACTAAAAGAGGGATTGTTACAATAAGAAGATTAACAACGAAAACACCCAACAACTCGGTCAATCGAAAAAGCATGATATAATCTGTGTGGTTTCTGAATGCATCAACATAAATCGCCTAGTAACTGGTTGGCAGATTGATTCAAGAGCAACAAGACATATCTCAAAATGGATCTAAAGAAATATAAACTAGGAGAACACCGCATATATATGGGAAATAACACTTACTCAGATGTCCTTACGACTGAGTCCTTTAGAATTCATGTATAAGGTATACCGATTATATTAACTGATGTATTGATTATGCCATTAATAAGGCACAATTTAATTTCAGTCATTGCCTTGTTAAGAATAGTTTTGAAGTCATGTTTGTCCTTGACAAGGTAATTGTGGAGAAGCCTATTAGGATAACTTTTTCTAGATTATTTGATGTTAAACATGGATTGTTCAAACTCAATATTAATGAAAATTATGGTTCTTCTATAGATATTGATTGTACCTTAAATATTGATTTAAATGTATGGTATCAACACCTAGGGCACATAAGTCTGAAAAAGTTAAGAAAATTATCTACCCTTAACTTATTGCCTGTATTTTAGAGTAAGATCACATCGAATAAAGGTTTATTTCATAATTTTTATCAATGATTACTCAAGATATTCATATATATATATATATATATTAGTACATAAATCAGAGATACTTCAAATATTCAAACAATATAAGTAGAAAGTAGAGAACCAACTAGGGCATACAATAAAAGTCTTAAGCAGTGTTATCCGTATCGCATCGTATACCATATCGTGGTAGCTCACGATACGATACACTATAGTAAATGAGAGGTTATCGCATTATATCGTGTGATAAGGTCGTATTACACGATACGGTATGTATCGCATCATACGATATGGGCGATACACCCAAGGACCGAATGGAACCCGCATTTTTGTGAGTTTCCTCTCTTTCTTGAGAGCTCCCCAAGCTCCCCTTGCATGGTTCTTCGCCTCCTTGGTGTTTAAGGCTCCAAAAATGTGCTATACGGTGTTCTTGCAAGCCTCCTATATCGGATTTATGTATATTTTTAGTGTTTTTCTTCATTTTTTCTTTGTATTTATTGTTTTTCTTTTATTTTATTTTATTTTTTGAATGATAAAATATGAAGTTATCAAGTATGTGCATATAATTTTTATTGCATTCATGAAGTGAAAGACACTCTATTTGAGTGTTATTTGACGATTAGGGATTTACAAAGTGCTTTTATTTTTAGATTTTTTTTTGAATTAAAGTACTCAATTGATATGGCAGAAAGGGGTGTTAGAGACTCCCATTCTTGTTCTGATGATACGGCATGACAGTGGGGTATACCAGTTGAGGGTTCCAAATTAAATATCATATGTTTATTTTGGAAGAGGATAGTTAGTGGTGGAATTTCAACATTGAAACACTACCTAGCAAGAACTAGGAAAGAAGTTGCTCCTTACACAAACAGAGTTAGAAGTTTGCCAAAATGTATTAAATGACAATGTCTGTAGATGATTGAGTACACAAGAAATGAGATAATAAAAGAATGATTTGGAGATGTTTGAAGAAGATGATGATATTGGATTCACTGATAGTTTGTCTTCAGATGCTAAAACAGAGATTGGTAGTTACAGTTCACGAGCACCTAGTAGGGAAAAAGGGTTGCTGAAGACTTTAGAGGTGGTAGAAGACAAAGTTTAGGAATGAGTAGAGGAAGAGTTGTTTCTAGCATACATTTATTTTTTTCCTTCCTACTAGTATACTTGGTTTTCAACTTGTAATTCATGCTGCTATGGATTCAGAACAGTTGTTTTATCAGGCAGACCTTGTAGTGGGAAGATGGTTTATGATGCATGCATTCCATTCAATGCAACAAATAGTTTTCATTTTTAAGCAATGACAGATGCAATTACTAACATCGGTCGAGGATACAAGATGCCCTCCTATCAAAAGTTGAGAGAAAAGATCTTAGATAAGATCGTCATTGAAGTGTAAGAATACTGTTCGACTTTGAGAGAGTCCTGGAAGGAGACATGTTGCACTATCATGACAGATAGATGGACAAATAGGCGAGGAATGACCTTGCTAAACTTTCTTGTCTACTGTCCTAAAAGACTTATGTTTTTGAGATCTCTAAACATGTCAGAGGAGAGATATACTGCGAATATCCTATGACAAGAATTTGATAAGGTTATACAAATGGTTGGGCTAGAGAATGTAGTCCAATTGATTACAGATAATGTTGCTAACTATAAAGCAGTTGAGAAGGAGTTAGCTGATATTTATAGGACTTTCTACTGGATACCATGTGCAACCCATTGTTTAGATCTCATCCTTGAGGACATTGGTGAGATGGATGAAATAAAGGCAGCAAATGAGTGTTGCCAAGATATTACAAAATTCATTTACAACCATGCATTTGTTTTATGTATGATGAGGAGATATACAGAAGGTGTAGAGCTTCTTCGAACAATTGCAACAAACTTATTATATGTACATAGTATTGTGAGACAAAAGCAACCATTGAAGATAATGTTCTCCTTAGATGAGTGGCAATAATTTGCAGAGTTGCCTCATAACAGAATAAAAAGAAAATTGAATAAGATTCCTGATACAGTCTTTAGGAGTACATTTTGGAATGAATGTGTTAGACTGTTGAGGATTACATGTCCATTAGTAAAGGTTTTGAGATTAGCTGATAGCGAGAAGAAACCATCTATGGACTACCTTTATTAAACCATGGATAGGGCAAAAGAAGCCATCAGAATAATGCAAAAAAGAGAGATTATGTGCTCGTGTGAAAAATCATTTATAATAGATAAAATAAACAATTGCATCAGCCTATTCATGTAGTAACATTTTATCTAAATCCATCATTCAAGTATTCAGCAAGCTTCAAAAGGGACAATGAAGTTAATCGAGACATCATTGATTGTATAGATAGATTAATCCCTAATGAGAGCATAGTAGATGTTATACATCGAGAGATGAAGATCTATGATAATGCTCTTCACTTGATGGGTTTGCGTGTACCAATTCGCAACCGCACTACTATATGTTCAGATAAATTGTTTATCTTCGTATTTAAGTTTCTTAAATCAATACATATTATATTATTATAGATTATGTCTCTAATGTTTGTCTTTTTATACAGATGTTTGGTGAAATAGGTTTAGAACTGATTGCCCGAACCTGAGGGATTTTTTAGTGAGAGTTCTGAGTCAAACCTATAGTGCAATGGGTTGTGAAAGGAATTGGAGTGTATTTGAATACATTCATACAAAAAAAAGCAACAGGTTGGAACATAAGAGACTGAATGATTTAGTTTTTATTCGTTGTAACATGCACCTTCGTGAAAGGTAATGTATTACTTAAATGTTCAATCCAATAAATTGTTTGACTTCAATTGTTAATATTATTTACTAATTGCTTATCTTTCTTTGTTGTAGGCAATTAAAAAAAAGTAAATAGACAAGAAAGCCAATTTGATCCAATAAGTTTGGATAATTTTGATATATTAGAATATTGAATTATAGAAGACAGTGAAGAAAATGTCCTCCTAACTGAAGAAGACATTGTATGGATTAATTTGAAAGGAGCACAACAATATATCAATGTGATGAAGAATTTGATTTCCAAATATAAGGTGTTGCTACTGATGATGATGAGGATCTTTAGCAAGGAAAAGATGAAGATTATTTAGTTGATGATCTTGATTATAATTTGTAAAATGTAAATATATTTTATTTTTTTATTCAAAATATGTAAATTTGGATGCAATTGTTCAATGTTGAACGCTCAATCTGTACTAAAATTTGCATTATATGAATTTAAAGCAATTACCAGATTTTTCCTGATTATTCTTGATTTTTTTTCAGATTTTTACTATTTTTTATTTTTTAAATATTTTATATTATTTTAATATTAAAGTACTATAGGGCGATGCCCGTATCGTGGAGCCCAGCGATACGCGATACGATACGCGTCAGAAACAATGGTCTTAAGATATGATCGAGGTAGATAATACACTTCTACATAATTTTTAGAATTCTATAAAGACTTTGGTATTTCAAAATAAAATATAGTGTTCAAAACACCTCAATAAAATAGTATAACAAAAATATATAACATGACCTTACTTAATATAATAAGGTCCATCTTAATAGATGCTTCTCTACCGAGGGTATTTTGGGGAGAAGCGATGACTACTAACAATAAACAATACAAAAGATCCAAATTTCTTGTCGACACAAGGGCATTCAAAAGAAAAATGCAATACCACGACACCAAATACATGCTCAGCAAGATCTAGACACTTGTATTCAGAGAGCGAGATAGAGAGGATGGGCCGTGCAAACCATTCCTTGACATTCAATGAACAAAGATGAATGATTAACATTGAAACAATACACCCATTTAAAAGTACTTTGTACTTTTCTTTTGAACAGTTACAGAAAGAAACTTTTATTTTTAATTGATCCATTTATCTTTGGTACATGGTCTGCTTGCACCCGCTTATCTCTCTTAATTCGCAGCATCTCAGTTGAGGTGTTGCATCTACTAATCTGTAGAACCAGAGCCAACTTAAAATAGTTCAAGATTTTTAACCCAACGAAAACCGGTAGTTTTTTAATTCGATTTAGCTCGGTGAAATCCAATCACAACTAATGCTCGAGGGTCAGGGAGGTAAAAAATTGCCATTTGAAGGAAAAATAGTTGACAGACACAAAACTCGTTGGTAGGCATGTCTGGCCAAACCAGAATGACTCAGGAAACTTTCTAAAATGCATTGGACAGAATAATATACGTAAGATTTTTCAGATAATTTTGTGAAGAATTGACATAAGCTCGAACTGCTAAAGCCACCCAGTAAATAGCTGCACTCTGACAAATAGTCTCTCTATAAACACACGCAAGATATATGTGGTGTGTGTGTTTCTTACTAACTTTAAATAAAAATAAAATTGAAATTAGAGAGAGGCACAAAGCGCGCGCACACACACACATGGAAAAAGATTCCATCTCGCGTAGTTTTCTGTATGAGGCAACTTACCGTGCCTTTTTATTAACTTCCAGCCATGGAAATACTTGCCAACTTGATAAAGCTGTTTGAAGTAGAAATTACAAAACATTTTTGAAAGTTCCTTTCCGATTTCTTTTATTAAGATGGCGGTTATTTCCATGCGAAGTAAATTTAATAACTGATAATGGACGTTCAGAAATAGCAATTAGTTAATTACTAGAATCTAATCATAGTTCTGTACCATTTAATGTTTAAAATCAAATAAAGTTTTAAATATGGGGGAAACTCAATCTGTTCTTCCCAAAACTTTGTTCAGGAAACATCTCTCTTTCTTTTTTATGCAGTCAGGGCGTTACCCACCAGGCAGGACTCTTGATCTCACGAAAAGCAGGTCCTGATCTTCTCAAAAAGAAAAAGCAACTTACTTATCTCGTCAATATTTTCCATTTTCAATGCGTTTCATTTTGGATCAAAACAAATGATTTGTAAATTAATGTCTTGATTTTTCATCTATAAGTACCATTTTGAACCTGCTATTGCTCCATCTGATTCACAATACAATGGCTTCTTTCTTTCGTTTCTTCCTCATCTCTCTTTGCCTCGCTGCATTTTGTGGAGTTATTACTCAAGGTAATCTGTTTAATTAATTCTTATATTTCAACTCCCTTGACATAACTTTTGTTTTTTTTTTCTTAATTCGCATGGTTTCAAACTTTGTTGATATGATTTGATTGACTATTTCTGGAACCTAACATCATGGTTTCGTGGTGATTAAAAGTCTCTGCCCGTGATTTGGTGCAACGAGAATTTGATGCTTCTCTGAACAAGGATAGTGATCATGCAATCCCTACGAGCAGCAAGGGACTGCACCCTGATTTTACCATTGGAGACAAGCCATGCAACAGAGAATTCGTTTCTTTCACCAAACGCATGTTTTGTTGCTTGCCTACTAATTTATGCTATGACACGAGGGAGCAATGCTATGCTAATTGCTCATCCTTTACTCCTCCACAGCCAAAACCATGAGTTCGAGTGAAGTTCCTCCAAAACCACCCCTTGTCCAAAGGGAGAAGAAATATCTCTTTTTTGTCTTTTTCACAATAACTGATGAGAATTTATTCTTGGATTAGTTTGATCTCATCTGAAATTAGATGATTTGTACTCATCAACATTTTGATATCGTGGAATATGAGCCTCTCTGCAATATATAATGATCTAACTATTTCATGCTTCACTTATTTCATGTTTTCTTTGTGAATGTATTCAATAATTTCATATTTTAAGATAGATTCTAATGGATTCAGAACGAGTCTAATTTGAAAAAAAGAATTGTGGCTCTTTCCTGATCCAAAGCAAAACGAATCAGATTTGCATCTAAAGCAGTGTTAATTAAAGTGATTTAATTAATTGGATCTAAACTGGAAGCATACGAGATATGTAACATATTATGCTCGTAGTTCCAAGTCTCACATGAAGGAATTGGTCCCTCAGCTTGACCCGAAAAATAGCAGCCTTTGCCAGGCCTCCAAGCATTAGTCTTTTTGAAGAAATATCTTTGTGAAAGAGTATCTTCGCCATCTACTTGGACGATGGTATGATTTAATTAAATTGTCTCAAACATACTATTGAGTACTTTGAATTGTATGTAAGCTTCGATGTAAATCATCCGCCGAATAAATCTCTGGAAAACTCAATTCCGATGGCGTACAGATCATTTCTGGAAGTAATATAACCTGACAATAACAAGCCGCCGGAAAATTATTTTGTTCAGGCTGTTGTTGATCAACATAACAATCATGTATAATAGATTCAGCCCATTGAAAAAGAGCTATCGCGGTGTTCGGTTCCTGACAAGAAATTGTTTCTTTCAGTTATTGTTCCCACTGTAAACGCTGGGTATCCAAAAGGTAAGCTCACCCTATGGTGGCGGTGGTGGTGGTTACTGTAAAGCAGGGCGGTCATCGTCACCACTAAATGTAGGGTAGTCGTCGGACCCTACGGTGGTGTCAGCCACACCCCACGAGGGGGAGTGAGGCACAATATAACGATGAAAGTTGATGGGGATAACATACTTTTGTGGGTTCTTTGGCTAAAATATTAAATAAATTTAATATTTGATATGAAATCAACCTAATCATTTGTTGGAAAAAATATTTTTAATAATCCTTGAAGTCTGCGGGTGGGTTAGGGTCCGGTTCTACAGGTTCCACGCAGAGGAGTACAGGTTTAGGAACTTTGAGACCCATCGGCTGGGTTGAGGTAGGTTCTGAGAAGTTTTCTTAGAAGCAGCATTCAAGTAGAGTAGACATGACGTTCGGAATTGAACAAGCGGTTCTATAGAACCACAACCTAAACTTGGCCAGAAACGACTGGAACTGAAAAAACTAGAATTGGGAACCACTGGGTTTGGTTTTGATTTCACCTTCCATAGAATCGGAAGCTTGTTGAAAACCGAGCCCTCCGATGTGTTTCTTTTGTGGTTTCAAAGTTTTTAATGATTTTTTCGATTCTGGGTGACTTAAACCATCCATGTAGCCGACCCCGTCTAATATGGAGAAAGGCTTAGTTGTTGTTATAGTTATTGTTGTTTGGGTCACTTAAACCGGAACTAAAATCGAAACCATCACTTTCGAACCAGAACCACAACCTAAATGTGCATGGTCCCAATTCGGATTCGGTTCTTGATTCTAAGAAAACTGGAACCGGCCATGTGTAGGGTGAAATACAAAACTGATCCTCTTGCCATAAGATTTCATATAATGTTCACAAGATAAAGGTCGTGAGTTCGATACCCGGATTGTGCATACCTGGCTTAGGCCCTCATACAAACAGTACTTCACAGTTGCAAGACTAAGAAATGAATCATAGAAATATATATCCATCTTAAAGAAGAGATGTTCGATAATAATAATTATTATGCATCAACATAAATATTAAGTTAACTAGTTTGCTGGATACACATTTGAAGCATCAAATACGGAGGAAACATAAACTTGGATATAAATTCGTACATGGTTGCTTTATTGGCTCATGGCAACCAACTTCGCTCTCAAATCTTTTCTCAAAATCTTGCCTGAAGGAGACTTTGGGATTGCATGGGTGAAATGAACCTTGTGCAGTCTCTTGTAGAAGACGACCTGGAGATACAAAAAGGACAGATACTCCATTAGGGCCCGTTTGTGTCATGGAACTTTGTGGAACTCATGGAACTTTTAGGGTTGTATTCAAGTGGCCCCGAAAAAATGTTTTATGGTTCTAGAAGTTTTTGTTTTTATTTTAAGAATAAACAGTTAGCTTTGAAATTAGTGTAGAAAGCATTCGAGAGAAAAAGAGAATCGTACGACCTTACTTTTTTACTATATACTGAAATTGATGTTCGATTATAAGGAGAACTAACTGTAGTTCCAGTTCCATAGTCTCAAGCCGTCTAATCAAACACCCCCAAGGCTATGCTTGAAATGTGGACGTGGGAGGAATATTGAAGAGTGTGTGAGTTCCCTTATATTTGCTTGAACTCAATCTAAATCTAGGGCTCGGCATTCTTGAGGGTGATGCACACATAAAATTTGTTGGGATTTTTTAATAACTGTATTATTTTTCAGTGTTAGGCATAAAAAACCTAAAACCAAATGTGTTTGAATGATAAGAGAAGTATCGTAATGGATGAGCATATGAGGCGACTATGTATATATTTCTTTATTTATGTATGCGTATGCACATGCTACCACAATTGAGTGTTAACATATCCAAACAAATGTCAAACATTTATCTTAAATTAATAGACCGGCGAAATTTGAGTTTAAAAAACAAAAAGTATCCATATAAATAAAGTATATTTACAAAAAATATATATGTACTTTTTTATTTTTTAACTCAAATTTCAACCATTCATTACCTACATAAGATAGATGATTGAGAATTATTTGGATATACTAACACTTAGGTATGCTACCATATACTAAGTTCTCTCTTCTCTCTTTATATATACATATACATATATATATATATATATATATATATATATATATATACATATATATATATATATACATATATATATATATATACATATATATATATATATATATATATATATATATATATACATATATATTAATTAGTGCGAATCTTACCTTTCAAGAAAATTAGTTCGTGTCCAGCTTCCTTGTGTTGTTGAGGGAAGGTTGTGAACAAATACCGAATTTTGGGTGAGCAGTTCAATTTCACATGTAAAATTGGCTCGTGTGTTTACCTGCTTGGCGATGAAATCCTTGATGGCTTCCTCCGTGAGATTGAGACCGTTGGATTTAACAACAAACGCGACGGGAACCTCTCCAGCAGCTTCATCCTTTTGCCTACCAATAACAAAGTCATTTGCTTTAGTTAGCTTCTTGTTGCTCTTCTTACAACAATGAACCTCCCATATGAAGTCATTGTTATCAATCTAAGTGAGCTTGAGCTCGAGCTCGAGTATGTTTGAACAAGTTGAGGTCAGCTTGCTAGGCTCATTTGAGCTCAAGAGAACCAAAATTGACTCAAATCCGATTGAGCTTGACTAAGTTCATATATTAGCTTGAACTTTTAAGAATTTTAATCTTTAATGTGGGTATAAATATCGATTAGGCTTGTGAGCTTCTCGAGATGAGCCTTCTTAAGCTTGAGCTCAGTTTGCATGCAACTTGTTTGAACTTGGGTTGAGCTCGGTCAGAGCTTGACAAAGTCGAGTTGAGCTCGATTTAGCTAGACTCACTTGCACCCCCTATTCTAGATGTAGATAGGCAATCTGGGTTCAACCTCATGGTTGTTACTCATGTCCAAGCCAATGTCCCAGCATGTGTGTGTGCGCGCGTGTGAGCTTGAGCTCGAGTACGTTTGAACAAATTGAGGTCAGCTTGCTAGGCTCATTTGAGCTCAAGAGAACCAAAATTGACTCAATTAAGCACGGTCAGGCGTTGAGCTTAGAAATCTCAAATCCCATTGAGCTTGACTAAGCTCATATATCAGCCTGTACTTTTAAGAATTTTAATCTTTAATGTGGGTATAAATATATATTAAATATCGATTAGGCTTGTGAGCTTCTCGAGATGAGTATTCTTAAGCTTGAGCTCAGTTTGCATGCAACTTGTTCGAGCTTGGGTTGAGCTCGGTCGGAGCTTCAGAAAGTGGAGTTGAGCTCGAGTAGCTAGACTCACTTGCACCCCCTATTCTAGATGCTAGGCTCGAGACGAGGCAGTGTATGCCTATGTCCAAGCCAATGTCCCAGCATAGGCTCGAGACGATGCAATGTATGCCTATGCTTTTTAATGTCAATATATGTGCATGTCTGTGTGTGCGTGTGAGCTCACTTGTGCTTGTATGAGCCGAGATGATGCTGTGAATCAGTGTGTGTTGTGTGTGTGTGTACATACACGCACTCACACGTGCTTGCATGAGCCAAGATGTGTTGTGAGGTGGTAGCTAGTTTTATGGTGGTTTTGGAAAATTAGATAGCTTACGGAACAACAGCAGCATCTGCAATGGATGGATGGCTGATAAGTAAAGCTTCGAGCTCAGCTGGAGGCACCTGCAATATCATCCCCATCATCTTAAATATCTTGAATTTTCATCATATTAGTTGCTTCTCTTACTCCAACCAGGAAAAAGGAAGACTTTTTTTTTTTAGTATCTAGCAGAGTCCAAAGCCAGATGCACGCCCGGGTATTGAACTCAAGATCTTCAAGTTGTGAGTCGACCCCCTAGCCAGGTGGGGGATTGATCATAGTGCAGAGAAGGAAAACATTCTACCATTGTGTATGTTTGTATCTAAGGATGTTAAATAAGGGTTTATGCTCAGATGTCATATAATCCAAACCCATTTAGTTGGATTTGATATAACAAGGACCTTCGTCAGTGGATTCAGATCCACTACTCAACCCAATCTAAAATATGCATCTAAGATATATTTAATTATCTTTTCGTGTTGGATTCAAACTTGAACCTGAAACCAAATGATGCAGAATTTGCTCAGGTCAGGTATAGTTTCTCTAGGATCCTACCAAAATCCAATTTGTTGGCATCCCTATCTTTATAAGATTAGAAACCACCAGTATTGTTAAAACATTGAAGATTGTGAAGTGAATACCGAGGGTTGGTATATGAGCTGAGCTGTTCATTTTTCAGCTCGGCTTAGTTCAGCTTATTATGAGCTTGTCCATGTTTGGTTCATGAGCTGACTCATTAAACTTTACCAGCTGAGCATAAACTTTGATAGTTTGTTTTGGCTTTACATCTATAAGATTGTTTAGTTGCGTGTGTGTGTGTATATATATATATATATATATATATATATATATATATATATATATATATATATATATATATATATATATTATGTATATGTATATATATTATGTATATGTATATATACATACATATATACGGTTCACCTATATACATATATATATACATATATACATATATATATATATATATATATATATATATGTATATGTATATGTATATGTATATGTATATATACATATATATATGTACATATATATACATATATACGGTTCACCTATATACATATATATATACATATATACATATATACATATATATATATATATATATGTAGTATAGTATATGTATATGTATATATACATATATATATATATGTACATATATATACATATATACGGTTCACCTAAACAAGGACTCCAACTAATCCCATTCAAGCAGGAATGACTCACTACGGGGGTAAAGTTACTTGAACAAGCAGCTCGTTTTCAGCTCGTTTGCCGACAAGTTTAACAGGCGTATGCAACAAGACACACCCTCATACTGCAATCAAAGAAAATGAAAGCTTGCTAGAAGAGAGAATGTGAAAATGACTCACTTGAAAGCCTTTGAACTTAATAAGCTCCTTCACTCTATCAACAATGAACACCTCATCGTCATCATCCACATACCCAATGTCACCTGTGTGAAGCCATCCTTCTGAATCTATGGTTAATGCTGTGGCCGGATCATCATTCAAATACCCTGTAAAGCAAGAAAAAAAAATGCATACTTAGTCGTCGTTGCCACCGTTAAAATAGATACAGGTTTTCGTGGTTAGGTTTAGGTTGGTTGTAGGCTCGATCCCAACCAAACCAATCTAATTGGTACTCTATCTTTTGGGGAACCAAGCCAAACCAATATATAACAGCAGTAAAGCTTTTTTTCATACTAGATGGGATTGGTTATATGGATTCCCGTAACATAAGCTGGATAATTCTTTATTGTTTTCTTTGTGGCCTTTCTCTTCCTCTTTTAACATTTTAACAATCGAGTTTCTCGTACCTTCTTACTGAAGTTTTCTTTGATCATCTTTGTACTCGAACCATTTTAAACAATTTTCTCTCATTTCTCATCTATTGATGTCACTTCCAATTTATTCCTAATAAGTAAAACCATTATAAGTCCGAAAATTGAATCAAACCCAACATAAGTTCCAGTTTGGTTTGATTCTGAAACATGGTTCATTTCGCTTTAATGTGCAATTATATGACACTTACAGTGTAGAAAATTTGATCGAGCACAATAAAAATAAACCTAGTGACCTATTGAATAAGCTGTTCACAAGTACCATCATACAATCTCCATGAAGCACATCAAACCAAACCACCGGCTTCTATCTGTTTAATTTGTTTTGATCTGTTCTTTAAACCACACTAAAAATAAGCAATTAACTTGCTACCAAAATGAAAACCATGTGATCTAGCACCATAATTGAGGCCAGCCACATGGATTCTTACAGACACTGTGCTCGATCATTCATGCCAGCTAAATGAAGTTAATGCATGTATTATAACAACATTAATGCTTGTTCATCACTATTGTTTGATATCTAAATTCTGATAAATAGTTCACATGGTGGTATTGAGAACCAGGAGACAGTGTGGTTCTTTTTCTTTCTTTTTTTGTTAACAACATGTACATTAGAACCTATTCGAACCTTATGAAAACAAAGAATTCATCTAGCCGACTTCATCTATTATCGAAAAAAGTTTAGTTGTTGTTGATGTTGATGATAATGATGGTTAACTGCATACATGTTTGAAGAAGGGAAATTCATTGTATACCTTTCATGATTTGCGAACCACGAATGCATATCTCTCCTGGTTGGTTTCGAGGGAGAGATGCACCAGTGTCCGAGTCGATGATCTTTAGCTCTGCGTTCCTCACAACAGTGCCACAAGATCCAGACTTGGTTGGGAAGGGTTGCTTGGCGAAAGAGAGGGACATGGACAGCACTGGCCCTGCTTCAGTCATGCCGTATCCCTGCAATTGTAATTATTGCAATAATGCAACCCTTTAGACAAGCGCGCGCGTACCGACACAGAAAGAGGGGAAGGGGGCTGTTCTACCTGTGTTATCCTGTAATATTTTATTGAGCTTCTTTTATTTTATTCATATGTATTTTAATTGATCTGACACTTGAAATGAATGTGACACCGGCTAGCCATTTGAATGATGATCCACTTTGATACAATATAATTGTGACATGCCCCATTCATGCAAAGCAGCATCGAGGTGAGCTGTATGAAGTTTTCGTATAAATATATATATATATGGACCCGTACTCATTCTTTATTGTGTATATATATTTTCACTGTTCATTATATATATAATGAACAGTGAAATTTTGAATATAAAAACAACTTTATATCATTATACTTTTTATACTCGTATTTAATACACAACGTAAAACGTTTTTTGGAATTTACATATGCACAATTGACAATGGTGATTGAACGATATAAATGTTAAAGTAGATTTAAACATATATCAAGATTGAGCATATACCACTGTGTATCTCTTTCTTTATATATATATGCACGAGTGAAACTTATCATATGTTAGTATATTAAAACAAATCACAATTATTCATTTTAAAAAAAGATTCATTTGGATATACTAACATGTAACATTAATAGCATATTCCATCGTATCTTGTATATAAATAAATAAATAAAGGGACATGTAGTTTTATTGTGCATAATCTCTCATTTACCATGGTTCCACCGTTTCAATCACCCCGTCTTTCGCTACCTTCTACACTTTCTAAAACTATTGTCAATTAATCAAAACCACGTAGAAAGCCTAAATAAACTATAAATCATTCATACATAAAATTAATTAGATTTTTTAGGTGGTTTTGACAAGGTGATGACCATTTTCACTAATAAAAAGTAGTTTTGGAAAGTAGAGCAGTATCGAAAGGCAGTGACAGGCGGTGATTAGTGATTAAAGTGGTGAGAGTACCATATCAAATAGGAGATTGTACGTGATTATGCAATATATATATATATATATATATATATATATATATATATATATATATATATATGTAGTTATTGGCCATTCGAACCGATCTGAAATTGCCAGTAATCAAGAATCTTGTGGTTCGGTTATGGTTGATGATATTCAAAAATAGACTCAAAATGAATGCTTTCGAACTGTCCCTTATCAAGTTTATATATATATAAATGACAAGGGTCTTAGTGGCTTTCTCCTGTTGAAGTTGGCGAGAGTTCCTTCAAGCCCACAGCTTAAAAAAAAAAATCAACCTGTTTCTAGAGGTTACAAAACTAGGACCAAAACCACCCTAAAACGGATGGTTCCATAACCATTACGGAACCGATGGTTTCGGACAAACCGAAACCAAGACATGTTTGTGTGTACGTGTGATTTGTGTATGAGAAACTTTAAAGCAATATCTAATACGACCTAACTTTAAGTTTACATATTTCGATATTTCTCCAAAAGGTCTTACAATAAAAGACCTGATGGAAGATCCGCACAGCCAAGGCACCGTAAAACGCATGGTTCCAAAACTTGAATGCCGTCAATGAAGGAGGACGCCGCTATTTTTCTTTTACCAACAAAGCTGGATTAGCTGCATACCGTATTTATACGCAGTATTTCGTCATCTAACATATGATGGTAGGGTACCTATATTTGATCCTAACCGTTGAGTTTGATCGTCTGAACGGTTCCTATTTGCCAAAAATCCAACCGTGGAAATTCATTAATTTGACACTGTGAAAGAACTCGGTCATCTACCATCATATGCCAGATAACAGATCGGGAAAAAGGATCACCTGTCCGAAGACGGCCTGCGGTAGCCTGCTCTTGAGCGCCTCCTCCAGCTCCTTGCCGAGCGGCGCGGCGCCGGAGAGAACGAGTCTGATCGAACTGAGGTCGAATTTCTCCACCATCGGGTTCTTCGCGAGTGCAATCACCAGCGGCGGTACGACTGGCGTCATCGTCACCTTGTGCCTCACAATCAGCTCCAGGAGCGACCCGATCTCAAACTTGGGAATCAACAGAACCGCCGCTCGGGCTCTCATAGAGCACAACAGTACTGAATTCAATGAGTATATGTGAAAAAGAGGGAGCACGCAAAGAACCACATCATCTGAAGTCAAGTACAGATTCGGGTTCTCCCCATCCACCTGCTGAGCCACGCTGGTGATGAGGCTCTTGTGTGTTAGCACCACTCCTTTCGGTAATCCGGTGGTTCCAGAGGAGAACGGCAGCGCAACCGGATCGTCGGGATCGTTGGTGCAAGAAGGAAGGTCCCTCTCATCGGCTTCCGATAAGACGGAGAAATGCAGGCATCCTTCCGGCGGATCGTCGACCGTGATGACGGGGATGTTGGCTGGAAGGATGTGGTCCTTGAGTTTGTCGACGTAAGAAGATTGCGTGACGATGAGTTTTGCGCCGGAAGCCGAGAATTGCTTGTGGATCTCTGCCGGGGTATAGAAGGGATTGGCAGTGGTCGTGACGGAACCGATCATGGACGCTCCGAGGAAGGAAAAGACGAATTCCGGGCAGTTGTGAAGAAGTAGCATAACGGTGTCGCCCTTGTTGATTCCTTGCTTCGCGAGGCCGACGGCCGTCTTGCGGCACAGGAGCTCGACGTCGGCGAAGGAATAGTTTTTCCCGGTGGGGGCATCGATAAGGCAGGTCCCGTCGGGGATGGTGTGTGCATTTTGGAAGCAGTATGTGTGGAGGGGCAGGTGGGAGGAGATGGTGATGGATGGGAGCTTTGATCTGAAGATGATGGTTTCTTCTTGAAGATGTGCTTCGGTTTCAGATTCCGGTGGGTGCGGAATCGGCTCTTGTGATCCCGGCGAAGCGACCTTGATCATTTTCGTGTCGTCCCTCCCTCTCTCTCTCTGTGGCTGTGATAGAATTCAGAGAGAGAGAGAGAGAGGTGGAGAAAGTGTGCAGGTAAATATTAAGAGTGGGGATGAAGGAACTATAACGGGAGGAGGATGTGGGTGGGTAGGTGAGAAGAGTAATGACTAGAGAGGAAGGAAGGGGTAGCTACGATACCATGAGGTGGATGGGCGGGTGAGCACGCGCCAATACTCTCTCTATATATATAGATATTTAGATAGATAGATAGATAGATATAGAGAGAGAGAGATTGTGCGCGCCGTCCTGTAGACTTGACCGGTTTGAGTTTTCTAATAGCGAGGAACTCAAACCAATTAATGATGAATAGTGATTTAATGCACATAAATGGGATGCAGGATGAGTGTTTTGTCTATATGAATAGTGATGATGATGAATGTTTAGTATGAGAAATTGTCCAACGTATCTCTCTATATATATATTAGTGATAGGTTCTATACTCTTATGACAGTTAATCAGATGATTTTGGAATCAAAATTTACTTGATTCGATAGATTTTCATTGTTAATTTTGGAAAACAAAAGCTCATTGTATGATCAAAGTTAAAACTTTCAGGACACGCCCTTCGCATGAAGAACCCAACCCCCGCTCCTAATGAGAGAGAGAGAGAGAGAAGAAAGCTGCAGATGATAGAAAACAGAATCTGGCACCTAACCGGTGCTCAGGTACCTGCGGATACGTGCTTGGTTCCCTCGACTAAGGTTTCGACGAAGAAAAGCATAGAATCGGCTGAGCCAGTGGCGGACTTGGGATTTTTTTTAGGTGAAGCACGCTTGCATTTTAAGTGGAACGAACAAATGTCTACAAAACTTGTATTTTCTAGAAAAGACCTAAAGAATTTTTAAGATTTCAGGTAAAATGCATGCTTCACCATACCTTAAGGTAGGAAGGATCTGTATTGTATCTTCGAAACCCAATATTTTGGAAAGTCTGACTGACTTGAGCTCTGATCAGATCATGGCATTTGAGCAATCTGTTTCAGTTCTGATAAGAAAACCATCTTCACCATAAAACCTGAAATACCAAATAAACCTGCAACAAAGCCATGCCCGTGTCGAACGAACTTGAGTATGCTGTCATTGGCCTCTCGAAGAAGAAGGAGAGATCACTTCCACAAAAGATAACCCCTGTTGAGTTCAAGAGATAGGTCAGAACAAGATCAATTCTATTGTCATTATACATATGGCAACACTGAATAACTTTTGCAATAATAAGGCTATTCGTTGTCCAATTTGGTTCGATTCTAGCCTCAATATTGAATCAAACCAATATAATCGGTTCGCAATTTTTGGAGAACCGAACCAAACCAAGCCGTTGATTCCAGGTTGGTTCAGTTTCAGGCCACGGTTCTATATGTTTTATATTATGCTAATATGTCCAGTTGTAATTATAACAAATAATAAATATGAATTAAGACTATATCCAAATAATTTTAGATAGTTAAACTTAGAAAATTATTTTAGAACGTTTCTTTGGTACTCATTTTCACAAGAGCCAACTTCATATGAAAATCGGGCCAAGTTCTTTGATGTTATGCACTTTACGTTGCGCACGGGTGTACCGATGCGCATGGTGCACAAAGAAAATGGATGTACGAAAAGATGGAAAAACAGTCAGTCCCCGATACAGCACTTCTTTGGTGCGAGGTTGCCCGTGGAAGCTACCGAAGATATCAGTCAAGAGTATTTGACTTGTAGATAGAGAGAGAGAAAGAGAGAGAGAGAGAAAGACTTGTTTTACACTCTTGCCCCCTTTTCAATCCGTGTGCAAGGTGCACAATGCTAGTTGTGTCTATGGAAGTATCATTAATTATAATTATATATATAGAGAGAGAAATTAGTCCATGTACACATTGATCTATGCTTAAAATTCTCAAAAATCTCAACCGTTTGAATTTGTGAGATGCATTTGAAATTAAAATTTCAAAACAAGAAAATATCTTGGTACTTTTGAATGCACCAAGTAGTATTTATTTTTTACTTTAAAGATCTCAATCATTTATCTTAAAGATTGAATGACAAAATCTTTAGAAATATTAAAACATTGATGAGTACGCCATAAATTATGCTCTCTTCCTCTTATATATATATATACATATATATACATACATATATATATATACATACATATATATATATACATATATATATATATATATACATATTTGAAATTAAAATTTCAAAACAAGAAAATATCTTGGTACTTTTGAATGCACCAAGTAGTATTTATTTTTTACTTTAAAGATCTCAATCATTTATCTTAAAGATTGAATGACAAAATCTTTAGAAATATTAAAACATTGATGAGTACGCCATAAATTATGCTCTCTTCCTCTTACATATATATATATATCATTGTGTGTAGTAAGTGGACCCACTTAGTTATGATACTATTATTCATGATCATCATTTACTTTTTGAGAAAATAATTTAAAAAAATAAGTTTTACTCTTTCACGAGGAGAGCATATATATATATCATTGTGTGTAGTAAGTGGACCCACTTAGTTATGATACTATTATTCATGATCATCATTTACTTTTTGAGAAAATAATTTAAAAAAATAATTTTTACTCTTTCACGAGGAGAGCATCGGTATTATCATATTTCCCATGTAGATCGATGCAATAGATGTGAACGACAGAAGTCTGGAATATTTTTATGCTGCCAGTGTCTGTGGTGTCGGGGGGGGGGGGGGGGGGAGGGGGGTCTGCAATTGCTTCCCTATAACCATTTGGACGAGGCTTTGTCCCTTGGGTTCGCTCCTTGGCAAGTTTTAGGAGAACTGTGCAACGTCAAGCAAGTCGACCCAATCCTCCTCGTTGAACTTCACCATGTCAAGTCTCGTATACTCTTGAAGCAGGGAACTAATCCATATCCTTCTCATTTTCTCAAATATCCTTGCAAAAATATACTGTGTACGTTGGTAGTGTCAAATCTCTCTCTCTCTCTCTCTCTCTCTCTCTCTCTCTCTCTCTCTCTCTCTCTCTCTCTCTCTCTCTACAAAGGATATATATATATATATATACAATATATATATATATATATATATATATATATATATATATATATATATATATATATATATATATATATATATATATATATATATATAAACTTTGAATAGAAGATCTAAAAAATGGATTGGATTTTGGTGTATTAGATCCAAGCCATACTTTCACTACCAACCACTTAAGAATCCTACGATGAACAGGTCACCTTGCTTTCCAGCCCCAATATCACAAGGGGATAACCTGCCCTACTCTTCTAAATTGGATTTGGAATGGTTTAAACCGGATCCAATCTTATCAAAATGCAATATTGTATCATTCGAACAGCACTTCAAGTATGTCCACACCCGGGTGAATCTTGGTTCACCTGACCCACCAAAGAAGCACAAAACCAAGACCACTCAATTCACCTACCCCCTCACCGATCTCCGTGTCGTATCATGAATGCGTGGCCCTTAATGCCAACATAAAAGCAGATACGGCTAGTCACAACCTGTCACGTGAAAATGACGCCAAATAAGTTCAGTTTGTCCAATAACCCGCTCCAAGTAAACACAAAAGTGACACGACACGGAGTTGCAGGGTCCAGGTGATGAAGTTTACGCCGTAGAACGTGCTTGAAGAAGGCTAACTTCATGAAATCGGCTAGACATGGCCTGCCCGTAACCAGCCCTGAGCAGTTCCACCCATGAACCGGGTACAGAACCTGCTTTCAAACCAGTCGAACCGCGGTGGCGGTATGACACAGAAATTGAACCGAACTGTAATTGGTGCTGGTGGTCTACATGTTTCTGTCTAAAATTGAAATTTTCCAATAATTTTCTATAAAAAATAGAACGTGAAATAGAGGATCAGGGGGTTCCTAGCTGGACCCAGAAACGAATGGAACCCGTGATTCTGAAACCATCACCAGAAGCTCAGAGATCCCAATTTGAGCACACATTCCAGTTCTCGATGAAATGGAACAAGC
This sequence comes from Brasenia schreberi, assembly GCA_036023115.1. NCBI lineage: Eukaryota > Viridiplantae > Streptophyta > Magnoliopsida > Nymphaeales > Cabombaceae > Brasenia > Brasenia schreberi. Next base: position 2,899,106 of record JAYKKT010000043.1, read on the forward strand.
GGTTTGGAACTACGGGTCCCGATTTACCTGGAACTGGACATATCTAAGGTCGCACAGCCAAACGCCGTATTTGGTCATAAGGACTAAAGATTTAGTCGGCTCAGAAACTTGCATTGCATATTCTTTTCCAAGGTGTTCAAACAATGGTTGGCCTATAAGATAGACTTATCATGAGTCGTATGTTTATATTTATTAACTTTGAGATTTCTTAGGTGAGGCCGAGGATCAAATAATGGCCTACGACTTTATGCCGATAATATTCTTCTCCTCTACAGCTTCAACCATGGGGTATACCTTTTTTCCTTTTTTTCTAAAAACTTGGTTGAGGCTGAAGCTCTTTTGCCTTGGAATCAAAAGTTTAGTTTTGGTTTTGAAAAGCTCCAAGTTTGTTTTGGTAAAGCTCATGGTTCCAAAAATCTTCCTCAATTTGGTTAAATATATATAGAGAGAGAATAGTATATGTTCAAATTCATTCATCCATAAATCTACTCAAAGATGTTCATTGTTTGATAAATACAATTAATAATAGAGATTTGAATTTAAAAAGCAAAATATATGATTATAAATTAAATGAGAAGTATGAAAAGCATAACAATATATTTTACTTTTAAAAATAGTGAAAATGTTTGAATAGATTTAAATATCGACTATTATCTTTCTCTCTATAATACACACGAAATTTCCAGGTCTGATATTTTAAAAATGCAAGGTTCTTTATATTTTCTATCAAGCACAAACTCTAAAAGCGTTGTTTTTAACCTTCTCAAAAGCATCCTCACCTCTTTGGCTGTTGTCCTCTCTCTCTCTCTCTTTCTCTCTCTCTCTCTCTCTCTCTCTCTCTCTCTCTCTCAGATTGATGCCACCACTAAATCATATCAAAATTTTACGATTGATGGGTGCAGTCCACTTCCAACAAGAGCATATACAAGAGAATCAACCCTCCTTTTCAACATAAGGTTAACCAACATTTAACAGATGCCCTCAAGTGAGGAAGCGCATCTCAGAAGAGAAAATTTAGGGAGAGCTTTTCTCAATTGATTGTTCCACAAAATACCTGCATAGCAATATAAGGCACAAGTCAGGGAAACCAAATGAGCATAGGCCTTAGCATTCCCAAGCCAAGTGGGATCTATTTGCCTTGCGACCAAAAGTTGCTAGACTAGTTCATAAAAGTAGCCAGATACCATGGATTTCCATCCTAGGATGAACTTAAAGAAAAAAAATGATAGCCTTGCAGTCATGTGTAGCTAGGTGTCTGGAGGAGAAAGAGTGAAGAGGAGGAAGATGGAAGCAATGGCACAGACAGTAGGAGATAAGGCTTCTAAGCAGAAATCCAGAGACGTATGGGGAGCATCTTTAGAGAGATCCCACGTGGAGCGGGATAACAAAGGTTTAGACACATACCGAAAAGAAACATAGATGAAGATAGGGGAGAATGAAAGATGAGCAGGTAGTAGGTAAAGGTGGTGAAAGGGGACAAGAGAGAAGGAAGCTGGTGGAGATCTGTCTAAGCCCAGCTTGTTTATTGAAAAGAAGAAAGAAGATTGATAGCCTTAGATTAAGGAGCCGAACAGCTGATAGAAAAGTAAAGAATACACCAAAGCCAGACAACGATGCAAGCTAGTTCATGTGAATGAGGGTGACCACCACAAATACTCAAGCATGGAGCAGGATACCTTCACTGCTCAAGTTACATTGATAAAGCAAGCTCGCTGACTACAGCTCAAGTTACATTTATTCAACCCACGGTGAAAGGAAGAGGATGTGACTAAAACCATAAAGGCCCAAACATGAAAAAACCATCAGTGTTTTGACGGAAGCATGAAAGCTTGGTAACTCGCATCTTCCATCAAGGACTTTTGAGACACAAAATGAGCTTTTAATGTGTCTACTCGTGGGGGTAATCTAGATCCTTTAAAGAAAGGATCGTGGACCTGGCATAAGTCTTTGGTGCTCCGTGCTCACTAAGAACAATCTTGAATTTTGCTTAAGATGCACATGATTAGCTATAAATTGTTAAGACAAACCTACACAAGAAGGCAATGACAAACAAAAGTAGAGGTGGCTGTCATCGGTTATCTCAGTAAAAATTAAAACAAGGAAAAGGGACATTCAAGTCTTACTTGCCAGTATAAAAGCCCGCAGAATACCAAGCACTTAGAAGGTCACATAACCCAGTGTCAGATCTGTTCTGGAGACCTGCACGCTCACCTGCATGGAACAATCCAGGACAGAGTCACACTTCCAGGAATCAACAGCTCAAAAGTTCCACTAGTTAAATACAGATCATATTCAGAAGATCAGCTGCCCAAGCATGTCCCTCTCATGCCTTACTTTGGTGGATTGTAATTTAGTGAAAAGTTTTATGAATTTTTGAAGAGTCATTATTGACAGAAAATAAATGAAAAGAAATGATGTATGGTTTCTGTCGAGGATTTGAGAAGAAAGCATAGATTCTTCAACCATTTCCAGAATGAACCAGTTGAACATGAGTCAGCAACAAGGAAAACATCTAGCTGCGACTAATAGGAAGTAGGAAATCAAAGAATATCTTTGCTAATAAGGAATATAAAACTGATAATTTGGAAAAGGTTTAATAGACACCATGATGTTGATGGAACGAAATTGTCAGCACCGTACCGTTTGGAAAAAACTAATAGTCATAATGCAGGTTATGCAGCGCCACTACTGCCATATTCAATTTATTGGGATAAATTTACCAGGTGAGTAGAGTTGTAACTCTATCATGTCCATATAAAATGCACCATTTTGCAACAGTAATAATAGATAACTAAGCCTTTGTCCATACTAGATGGGGAACAGTAATGATAGATGAACATAGAAAAAGTAAAGTAAGTTCAAAATTCAACGCATCACACATCTGAGGAATAATCCAATTATGCCCATGGACAAGTATCTTTGCTTTCATGCAGAAAATAAATGCATAAGAGTTGGCAAAAACCTAGATAGAGCTATCGCATAAAGTTGAAGATATCGACAATAAACTCTAATTACAATAGAAATGATTTCTGGTAAGTGATAGCATACCAGAATTGGCTTATTTGAGTCAATTATGATCTAGAATTGGCTCAAGAACAAAATCTACTCACCTTCACAAGGTTTATTTGAGTCAAAAGCTCCTATCTTCATAGAAGCTAAAGCCCTTTCTGCAACAGCAATTCCCGCCGTCACAACATCAGAATTGGCTAAACATGGGTTGAGGACCATGTTTGAGGCTGGAGCTGTGACATGAGTGATATTAGCACAGGGGATATCTGTGGAAGATGAAGCCACAAAAATCTCTGGAGATGAACATTGGCAAGGGAAAGGCATGTCTTGGCAGGAGCAAGGGTAAGAGACTGACTGGAAGCAAGGGTGAAGTGGCTGATAAGTAGGAAGTGGCTGAACTAGGCGACTGCAGCAACAAGAATTCCAAGGAACAGGTGAAGCACAATCGGCATTAGAAGGTTGATAATTGGGATAACTTGCTTGATAAATCTGTCCCAGAACCTGTTGTTTTTGCATCTCGAGCTCATTGTATCTGCTAATTAACTGATTGTATTCTGTCTCCTGAATAGCACTGCCTTCAAGCTGCTCACTTGAAGTAGGAACTTTGGAGGTGCATGTGCAATTGTTTTGAACCTTTGCTTCAGCACTGTGAATAGTTGCATCAAGAGCAGCATCTAGAGTTTCTCCTAAAGTTTCACAGACTGTGTGCAACTCGGAAGGAATATCTGATATGCTATTATTGTTATTACCAACTTCTGCATTCCTTCATACATGAAGAGGTTGACTGTAAGTTTTCATAATTTGTATTTTGTAACATACATGAGTGTGTAACAAAAGAAAAAAGTCAAAAGTGTGATGTAGGCATCACTTGTCCAATATAGGGATGTGTAGTCATAAAATAAAGACCATATCTGTAACGAGGTTAACAGATAAAAAATTGGGGTAATACCAATAAAAGATAAGATGAGAGAAACACACCTAGGAATAGGATGGTTTGAATATGTAGCGGTGTGAACCAAATGAAGCTCTAGTGAGAAGGTGTGAGAAACTAGACAGTGAATACTAAAACAACAACAACAACTAAGCCTTTTCCCATACTAGACAGGGTTGGCTACATGGAATCTTTGTTTCCACAGATCCCTATCGTGTGCCATGTTAGCAGTTAACTCCCAATAAGCTAGATCATTCTTTATTGTTTCTTTCCAACACTTTTGTGGTCGTCCTCTACCTCTTTTAATACTTTCCAAATTTAGTTTTTCTAACTTTCTTACAGGTTCTTCTTTTGATCTTCTTTCTATATGCCCAAACCATCTTAAACGATGTTCTCTCATTTTATCCTCTATTGGTGCCACTCCTAATTTGTTTCTAATAACCTCATTATGTATACGGTTTTTTCTTGTATGACCACTCATCCATCTCAACATCTTCATTTCTGTCACAGACATCTTTTGTACATGTTGATGATTAATTGCCCAACACTCAGAACCATAAAACATGGCAGGCCTAATTATTGCTCTATAATATTTACCTTTTAATTTTAATGGTATCTTCTTATCACAAAGAATACCTGATGCTCCTCTCAATTTTAACCAACCAGCATTAATTCTATGTGTAACATCTCCATCAATTCTTCCATCACTTTGAAAAATTGACCCTAGGTATTTAAAAGAGATAAAAGAAAACCTCAAAAGTGTTGGAAAGAAACTAAGCAGTTATTGGCTAATATGGCATAAGATTGAGCTCGATAGTGTCACATAATTAACAGACAAAATTGGGGTAATACCAATAAAAGATAAGATGAGAGAAACACACCTAGAAGGGTTTGAACATGTAGCAGTGTGAACCAAATGAAGCTCTAGTGAGAAGGTGTGAGAAACTAGACAGAAAACACTTTAAAAAAAGGAAAAGAAAACCACAAAAGTGTTGGAAAGAAACTAAGGAGTTATCGCCGTATTGTTTGTATCGTATCGTACCATGTATTGTTTTTCTATATGATACGGGTGTATTGCATGGTACCGTATCCTATCGTACCATAAATTTTTTTAAAATATTTTAAAAAATAAAAAATCAATAAAAGTCAAGAACTATTATTATAAGTTAGACTAGTTTCCTAATTCATGGTACCAACGATGAATGCTGAATGTAGTCAAAATTGCCTATTTCATTCTTAAAAACTTTGAAAATGGCTTATTTTTATGGTTCTTATTGTTATTCTTGGGAGATCGCCTTTTAAGGTAAGATAGTTGTGTTGTCCAACCTACAAATGCTCGACGTGATCACAAATGATGGACAAGATCATAATTGTTAAATTATTGGAGTAAATTGCCATTTCCATTATTGAAAACTTTGAAAACAGCTTATTTTTATAGTTCTTATTGTTATTCTTGGGAGGTCACTCTTTAAGGTAAGATTTCTCTAAAAAAAAGGATCATGTCCATTTCAAACAAGGAAGGATGTTTTTGTAAAAATAGGGTGTATCACCCGTATCAAGCGATGCGGCTTGTATCATGCAATATGGTACAGGCCGATACATAGTCTATTGTAATACACTAAGGTGCACGATATGATATGAATCACCCTGTATTGTAGGATATGGGGCAATACGGATATCGGCTAATATGGCATAAGATCAAGCTCGATAGTGTCACAAAATCCACATAGCATACACCACCTAGAGTGGGAAAGGCTAATATGGCATAAGATCAAGCTCGATAGTGTCACAAAATCCACATAGCATACACCACCTAGAGTGGGAAAGGCTTTGTTGTTGCTGTTATAGTGATCCAATATGGATCTCCCAGGCAATTAGAAAAGCAAAATGACAATTTAATCACAAAAAAGGAAAAAAAACTTTTTTACAAATCTAATCCTAGGGGTCCAGACTCCAATCGATAAATTGTGAAATCTTATGAAAAACACAACCCAGCATTTTGAATAAATTTAATGGTTGAACACTATATATCGTAACATATATAAAAGAAATATGAAAAGACCACCCTTGATGAACTCCAATAGAATTTGCCTAGATGACAGGCTTGCACCAATGCAACATTTTAACCATCAAGATTTGAATAGAAATTGACATACTTATGCACTTAACAAGGTGTGACTCACCTTGATTCACCAAGAACATCTTCCTCATCCTTGATTTCTTGTTCATCTTTACTTCCACCATCAACAACCCTTTGACATTCCACATGCATCACCTGTACGAAAATAGAATTCAAATCACCTACATATTTCAACCTTAGCCAAGCTTCCCCCACTAAGTGCAGTCGGCTAGAGGGCGCAAGGCCACACCCTAGAGTCCTATGCTAGCCCAAGCAAACTTAAGTTGGGAATTCTTATGTGATATTGTGCATAAGTGGGAAGATTGCACCTCCACAAAGTTTTATAATGGCTGTTGATTGCGTAAGGAAACCCTCCCCGTCTCCTCCTTTGTCTTGGGCTTGGGACTGTCTATGTAAGGGTGAACCTCACAATAGGCATAGGCAGAGTTCTCTTGCAGATTTCAGAAGACGGAAAAAAGAAACAGAATACACAATTTGTGACTTGTGCAGCGCCAAATTTCCATCCACCTTCTAGGTCAAGTAATTTCGGTAGAATATAGAAAGTATGCAAAAGTTTTTGAGTATATGACTACAATATCCACAACAATTACAAGAATAACTCAATTCTCTAAATCACCAATGTAACAACTCAAGGTCAAGACTTCAAGGAAAACCATCTACCAAACCAAAGACTAAACAATGCCTAAACCTCAACCCTAGACCGACACTTGCAAATTTCAAATCTTAAACATTGGCACACTGCAACTTCACTTCTTAAACGTCAAAACTATAATGAATAACAACAACAAATTTTATAGATCGCCAAAGTAACGCATCAAGTTCAAGACTTAAAGGAAACCATGAACAGTATTTGATAGAAAGCAAATACTAAAAACCTCAACCCTAGATCGACACCCATAAAGCTTCAAATCTTAAACGTTGGCATACAGTACCACCACTTCTTTAAACGGTAATGCTCATCAGAATGAAAAAAATGCTTCCGTGGGTCACGCGCACATCCCTCATTGCATGAAACTCATTAGAGACAAGCAGAAATGATAGTACAAGTCACAAAACGCAAAACACTATCTAAAACTTGAACTCAAGTAAAAAATATGACCGCCGCTAAAGCCAAAAGAACTCAACAATCGGAAGGAAAAGGAAAAACAAAATAAACTCAAATAACTACGAGACAAAAGTAAATCCCAATCAAAAGGGACATGGGAAGCAACCCAACTTAAGGGGTGAGAATCGGAAGAACCTTGTATTTGGTCAGGGCATCATCGAAGGCACGAACGAGAGCAGAATCGTCCCAGATGCCGAACTCCATCCCCATCGATCCCCGCTCACCAAACCGCTATAAAGATAGATAAAACAAAAAAAATGAAAGAAACCTAACCCAAATGCCAAACGACGAACTAAACCCTAATTCTTCGAGCGGCGAAGACCTCTTCTTTCTCTTTTCTCCTCTCTCTCTCTCTCCTCTCTTTCTTGTGCACTGACCAATGTAAACGGATCGAATTGTTTTTACCGAGTAAATACCCAAACCTCTTACCCGGATCAAACTTCAGATCAGTCGGAGTTGATTCGGGTATATTGTCGTATATGGTCGTATTGTCAATAATGGGTTCGATTTTGGTCCAAATATTGATGATTTAATCCAAATCATTTATTAACCAGCGATTAGCGGTTCATTGCTCATAATGCAATTGGATTTAGATTCAGGTTCAGTCCTTGTACAGATATTTATTAGCGTGCGTTTATTAATCAGACACTATTCTGCTCACTAAATGGATCCAAAGTTTGGATAACTGAACCCAAACGTGTACAACATATGTGCTAAAGTTGGACTTCCAACTAGATCTCTAATTGGACCCATTAACGGGAACTGAGAACTGGTAGAGGAGAAACCAATTAATTGAATTCAGGAGTTTGAGACCCTGAGCAATAGCTCAACTGGCAAGGCTCTCTGACTCCCATGCAGTGGTGGTGAGTTCGATTCTCAAGAGGGTCCATGTGTGTGTGCCTGTCAGGCTTCACGCTCCCTTTGTAAACAAAATATAAAATACATCTGCTTGTGGTTAATCAAATAATTTGTATTCGGATCTCGGTCTAAATGTTACTCCTGATTTTGAACCCAATTCTGGATTTAAGCAAGACCCAACACTGATTAATGACAAATTCTGCCTTGACGTTTTATCAACATTTTTTATTCATTATTGGTTCTACAATTAAAATTTTATTTTTTACTTCATAGATGATTCCTGCATAACCAGATCTGGATTCGATTCGATGGATCTCATCTGACTGATTTAGATTTGACCTCAGTTCGGATCTGTTTCCTATTCTTTTTGTCTGCAATAAGGAGGCCGAAGCCTTACCCGATCATCACTAGTACAAATCCTAGCATTGGATTCTTATGGAAATGTACGTGCCATTTGATTTCGATGGGTTTTTTTATTTCTAAAGGTTGAACCATTGGAATTATTTTCCGATAGATTCCGGCATTTTAAACCGCCGGAATTGTTTCGTCACTCTCGACGAATGTTGTGATTTGTACTAGTGCATCGTGACCTTTAACCCCTAAATGACATGAGTGAATCGGTCAATTGATCAAACTATTGATTGATGGCTTTCAGCTTAGTCGCAGCCGTTCTACACGCGAAGTGCAGCAGCAACTCGCCGGAAAATGATCAAAATCCCCAAAGTATGTAAGTAGTTGGTCGCCACTATCGTCTCCAATGTTAACATCAAATATGAAATATGGAAAGAAGGGTCCTCTTCCAGGATTTTTTATTTTTGTAAAATGTAACTGATTTTTTTCTTTTTTAAAAAGGTCTGAGCTTAACCCAATTGAGCTTCGCGGCTTCGCCTCACTTTAAAAACTTTTCTAGGTCTGTCACTGAGCTTACACCATGACCCAAGTTGTTTTAGGACATCTTTTTGCATCACAAAAGTTTCATAACTCACATCCAGTGACGGGGAAGGTAAAGCATGAGGCTAACTCGAAATCTTAGAATTTGCTCGACCTGTCATTTTATATAGCTTTGTGGAAATACTACCACCCGAAATATAAGTACGCCTCATTCAAAAGAATTCTTTAGTTCGCCACTGCATACACTTATTAAAGAAAATTACAAGCCCCAAGCAAAATCACTAGTGTTGATCACCACTCAAATGATTTCTGTAACAGAGCATCCATTAAACAAACAGTTTCAGCAACAGAGATAATATCTGAGATAACTCGGAAAGAAAAAAAAATAACTCTCAGGAAGACAAAGGAGACAAACAAAAGAAGTTGGTTCCCTAACCATATCGCCATGGCTGCTTGGTGGTGCTGCCGCCTACACTCTTCAGACTGTGCACTGTTTGCGGCTGCGCCGCCGGTTGCTCGAGTCCTACCGTAAGGGAAGGATTGTAGTTGGTGCCCTCATTAACTCCCTCATTCCCTCACAATAACACTCAGCCAGTCTTGTGTATCTTCTCTCTCTTGAACCCTTCAGTGACTCCACTCATTCTTATGATCAGTAAATCTAAGAACAAATTAAACCACTAATCCATCCTCATATATATATTATTTTCAAGGGTTCTCATATATAGTTTGATCCTCCATTGACAAATTGTGGTCAAGAACGGTTGATTTTCCCTTTAATGAGATATATTACAAAAACGTGAAATTCTTACGCAGTGTAAAAAAAAAAATTTGAGGTGATTTCTACATAAATTTAGCTACTGACTGAGGAAAGGGCTGGTTCGGAGGAGAAGGAACTAGCAATGGCAGCATGGATTTCACGAACAGCGTTGCAGATATGGTTGTTGACGGCGGTAATGGTCGACGTGCTTATTTTCGAGGTGGGTATGGCACTACCTAACACTTGGAAAGCTGCGGTCAGTATGCTTCCGCCATGGCCAGGTGGCTTGCTGCTCTGCACTTCGCCTGTGCCGGGGCTATCGTCGGAGTTGCTTTGAGCTACAGGCACTATGATGAAGCCGCAGGGGAGCAACGGGATCGATGAAGTATCCCGAGAATTCATGGCGACGTTGATTCCGGCGACGTCGATGGGTGCATAGACAACCATGCTGCCGGAAGCATCTGTGAAGCTCTCCTGTAACATAAGCTCAGCTGTTGATCCCCCTAACCTGCTTTTGGTCTGCACAAAATAGTTGCTTCCAAATAAGGGAAAAGTTCAACCAAACAAAGACTATAACCTTCATCGGAAAAATGCATCATAAAAATGAAGGTGATTTGTAAAAAGAAGCTCATTTTATAGGATTAAAACTAAGCTGTTTTCCTTGGAAAACATTTCCAATATATCACCTTTATCCGAAGAAGAGCAACATAGTTCCCAGGGTGAGAGCCAGTAGCAATATGTGCAGCCTCCTAAAATGTACTACCACCACAAAGAGCATCCAACTACAAGGAAAGATCATATAAATTTCATCAGGAACCAACCATAACACAAATTACATCCAAATTAAACCCGAAAATTTTGCCTTTAGAACACAAGGGTCACCGGGCTGCTCCTAGTTCCGCTATGTTCGGCTTATATCTAGCTCTTGCATGTTCACTTTGCAAAGCTTATGAATTAGAACATGAACATGTATATATTCAAGTTTATCTCTCATCAAAGGTGGTTAAATACAACAACAACAAATTAATTTTTTCCGTACTAGATAGGATCAGCTGTTTACAAGAGACAAAATGGGTTGGAGAAAAAGCAAAGGAGATAGAGGATACAGGTTTTAAATTATGGTACTCAGGTAAAGAAAAGGCTCGAAACGGAGTTGGTATTATCATAAATAAAGATTTAAAGGAGAGTGTAGTAGACATACAATGATATGGTGACCGAATCATGACGTTGAAATTAGTGTTAGGAGCAGAGGTTTTGAATATAGTTTGTGCTTACGCACCCGAAGTAGACTAGAAGATAGTATAAAGACAGTTTTTTGGGAAGAGTTAGATAAGGTATTTCAAAAGATTCCACCAAGGGAGATGATTTGTTTAGGAGGAGATTTAAATGAACATGTCGGTAAAGAGGTATTAGGATATCAAGGGATTCATGGAAACTTTGGTTTTGGGGATATAAACGAGGAAGGTAGGGAGATTTTAGATTTTGCTATGGCATTTGATCTCTTTATAGTTAATACAATTTTCAAAAAACGAGATGAATATTTAATTACTTATAAGAGTGGCTTATCACAAACACAAATTGATTACTTTATTTGTAGAAAAAAAGATAGAGCGTGTTGTAAAGATTGTAAGGTAATTTCAGGAGAAAGCTTAACCACCCAACATCGACTTTTAGTTATGGATTTACAAATAAAAAAATGGACAAAGAAGAAAAAAGTGCATCGAGTTACTCAGACTAAATGGTGGAACCTCAAAAGCGAGAAAGAAGATATATTTAAACAGAAAGTCCTTCAAGGAGATGTTTGGAATTATGTTGGCACACCCTATGATATGTGGAACAATATGGCTATACATATTAGGAAAGTGGCAAAAGATGTGTTAGGGGTATCTAAGGGAGGTGTACCGGTACAAAAAGAAGCTTGGTGGTGGAGTGAAGTAGTATAAAATAAAATCAAGGCAAAGAGGGCATGTTACAAATTACATTATGCTAAGAAAACTAGTGAAACTATAGAAACTTATAAGAAAGTAAAGAAGGAAGCGAAAAAGGCCGTTAGTGAAGTAAAAGCTAAGATTTGGGAGGACTTATATAAAAAACTCAACTCAAAAGAGAGTGAAAGAGATATTTTTAGGATAGCTAGGGCTAGAGATAAGAAAACTAAAGATCTTAATTATGTTAGATGCATAAAAGACGAGGATGAAAAAATTCTAGTGGCAAATGATGATATAAGAAATAGATGGAAAAACTATTTTTATTATCTTTTTAATGAAAATAAAGATGTTAGTATTAGTTTAGGAGATTTAGCCAAGTAAGAAAAATATATAAACCACAATTTCTATCGACATATTCAAAAGAATGAAGTCAAAGAGGCTCTTAAACATATGAAGGGTGGTAAATCGGTAGGACCAGATAATATTCCTATAGAAGTTTGGAAAATACTAGGAGAAATAGGAATCACTTGGCTAACAAGACTATTTAATGAAATATGGAAAAACCAAAAGATGCCCGAGGAATGGAGAGCAAGTACACTTATACCCATATATAAGAACAAGGGAGACATTCAAAATTGTGTGAATTATCGAGGTATCAAGTTAATGAGTCATACTATGAAATTATGGGAAAGAATTATCGAACGTAGGTTAAGACAAGTATCAAGTACAATGGAGAACCAATTTGGATTCATGTCAGGCAGATCTACTATCGAAGCGATTCACCTTTTGAGACGTCTTATGGAACATTTTAGAGCAAAAAAAAAAGACCTTCACATGATATTTATTGATCTAGAAAAAGCTTATGATAGGGTACCGAGGGAGGTTCTTTGGAGAACTTTAGAAAAAAGAGGTATTCCATTGACATATATTAGCCTTATAAGAGACATGTATGATGGTGCAAAAACATGTATGAGGACTCATGAAGGAACGACAGACTTCTTTGAAGTTAATATTGGGTTACATCAAGGATCAACTTTAAGTCCATGCTTATTTATAATAGTGATGGATGAGTTAACAAAACATATTCAAGATGAAGTACCTTGGTGTATGTTATTTGCATATGACATTGTATTAGTGGAGGAGTCTAAGGAAAAAGTTAATAGAAAATTGGAACTATGGAGAGAAACATTAGAAAGCAAAGGCCTCTGACTTAGTAGAACAAAGACAGAATATATGGAATGTAAGTTTGATCATTTGGTTACTTCAGAGGACATAAAAATTAAAATTGGCACACATTGCATTACCCAAAAGGAAAGTTTTAAATACCTAGGGTCAATTTTTCAAAGTGATGGAAGAATTGATGGAGATGTTACGCATAGAATTAATGTTGGTTGGTTAAAATGGAGAGGAGCATCAGGCATTCTTTGTGATAAGAAGATACCATTAAAATTAAAAGGTAAATATTATAGAGCAGCAATTAGGCCTGCTATATTTTATAGGTGTAAGTGTTGGGCAGTTAATCATCAACATGTACAAAAGATGTCTGTGACAGAAATGAAGATGTTGAGATGGATGAGTGGTCATATAAGAAAAGACCGTATACATAATGAGGTTATTAGAAGCAAATTAGGAGTGGCACCAATAGAGGATAAAATGAGAGAACATCGTTTAAGATGGTATGAACATATAGAAAGAAGATCAAAAGAAGAACCTGTAAGAAAGTTAGAAAAACTAAATTTGGAAAGTATTAAAAGAGGTAGAGGACGACCACAAAAGTGTTGGAAAGAAACAATAAAGAATGATCTAGCTTATTGGGAGTTAACTGCTAACATGGTACATGATAGGGATCTGTGGAAACAAAGAATCCATGTAGCCGACCCCGTCTAGTATGGGAAAAGGCTTAGTTGTTTTTAGATAGGATCAGCTGCATGAATGAATTTAGAGCACAATGATATCATGCTACCAGTTAACTCGATGTATTCCTTTTTTAACATTTTCACAATCTACTTTTTCAAATTTTCTTATTGAAACTTCCTTTGATTGTCTTTCTATGTTTCCAAATCATCTCCCAATTTAAGTAAATATATATTAGAGCATTTAAGGTAAATAAAGAGTCATTTTGTATTTAACTTCTTGACAAAGGAAGATTTAAGGCAAATATTGAAGGACCATTTTACTTATGAATTTAGCCGAGCAATGAAAAAGGGTTGTTTCCTTAATTGAGCTTGTTTACTAGACCTTTTTTTTTGTTACATGAGGAGTCCGAAGCCTAACACACACACACATGCACCGTCTGGGAGTCGAACTCCCCACCAGCAGTAATGGCGGTTGAGCTAACGCTCTTGGTGCTTACTAGCTCTAGTTCTCTTGCACAAATACAAGGTATTTTCGTGATTTACCTGCGACCGATTCTTCTCGCACCGGAGGAAATCAAAAACTTGGAGGTGGGAATATGGAAGCCATGAGGATGAGACACCACTAAGGATGACACCATGAGGGTACCCTGGCTCCGTGCACCTCCGGGTGGTTATCCTTATGGTGTCATCCTCAGAGTTGCAGATTGCCATCCATGACTGGCCACCCGCCGAGCTCACGCTGGTGCTGAATAGCCGAACCATCCTTGCTGATAGATGCATGATGCTGCTTCTTGCCACTGAGCTCATATAGGTGTGAATAATGAGTCAATGATAACCATGAATTAGCATCCAACCACCCGTTCCAGATCCAGACCCATTTGAGTTATATAACAATTGAGTACTATACTAGTAATAGTATTAGACCCAATCAAATCAGATTCAACCCATATCAAGTGTTTTCTTTAAGAGAAATAGTGGTCAGATTAGATCCATGCAAGTTACGTATGTAGGCAACATAAGTTGAACATTGATCATTTCTTTCACATATGTGTGTATAGAAATGGCTGGTTTCTAAATGGTTCAGCAGTTCCAACCGAAACCGAATCGGGCTAGGAACTGGTGAAACCAGAACTGAAGCTCACCTGGTCCGGTTTTGGTTTCACCTTTTACAAAACCAGATCCAAACTGGAACCATCGGATATTTTTAAAATTTTTCTTATAAAATTACTGGTTTCAGACTGAAATCAGAACCGATGGTTCTAGAACTGGAACCAGCTCTGGGCCGGTTAGGTTACGGTTCTACACATGTACCTCTTCTACTGTGTGTGCACGTGTGCATGTTTGTTTATCTTATTAACACACCACCACCACATAAGTCACATTGCAAGTATAGAACTACGGGCACGAGAAGACAACTAACCAATATTACCATTTTCACACACACACACACACACACATATATATATATATATATGTGTGTGTGTGTGTGTGTGTGTGTGTGTGTGTGTGTGTGTATGCCTCTAATGTTCATGATCACAGGCACAAAAAGGTATCTATTAATTTATCTATCTATCTATCTACTGTATATAAATCTATAATATGTGTATATCTCTAATGTTCATGAGCACAGGCACAAAAATGTATCTATTTATTTATCTATCTACACACACACACACACACACACACATATATATATAGATAGATAGATGTGTGTGTGTGTGTGTGTGAAAAGGGTTCAATGTGATTGATCGGATCCTTATCTCCAATATTGCACTCAATTGTGTTTAAGGACATGATGCTGGCAGCTCGCTCAAAGTGGCGCTGCAAGTTTGCAATCCATCTTTGTGCACAGAATGCATTTCCGTCGAGCAGAAACTGACTGAAGATCTGGTGGTGTGCTCTGTCTTCAGCTTCGATGTTCACCACCCATGTCACCTGAGCATATGTCAAACATTCTCTATCATGGCAGAATAGCAAGTGATGAAAAATGAACCGGGTCCAAGATAATATCGAGGAATTGTTAATTTCAGATACGGATCACGTGAGACTTATTGTGTACACCAAGTCGGGTGAAAGCTAGGGATCTAAATGAATCAGCTGCATCCATGTCTTTTGTTTGGATATCGGTCATATTTAGAAACCGATTCACATATGAAATTGAAAACCAAATATATATGTATATTATATATAATCTAGATTTAAGAAACCACTACTGTAAAATACTGTAAAATAGGCTTATTCGGACTGTTTTGAATGGTCGGAATAGATAACGATATATTCTAATAAGGAACTACCATCTTCACCGTTTGATCGGCAAAATCAACAGTAGAGATTTATATTATAAAATAGATATTTTTGGAGGTTGTATTTAAATCATCATCTCCCCATGCGCATTGAATACTTTCTATTTTATCATTTCAATCATGTATCTCAAAACTGAATCCGTTGTGATGAGTTCATTGTGGTTATCTATTTTATAAGGTTTTCTAAATCTAATATATAGAAAGAGAACTGGACAGTGTATTAGTATATATAAACAAATCTCAGTCATCAATTTTGAGAGATGGGCATTTGAATTAAATAATAAAAAGTATATATGCCAATAAAATGTATCAAGAAAATAATATATATACACTTTTCTCTTTTTGAATTAAACATCAAACATCTATCTCTAAAGCTGACGTGGTTGATATATATATGTACTTTTCTTTTTTTTGAATTGAAACATCAAACATCTATCTCTAAAGATGACTTATGTATATATATATATATATGTATGTATATATATATGTGAATTGAGATAACTATTGGCCATTGTATATTTAAGTATATCCATGTGTCCGTAGAGGGTATGTGGAATCCGAATTATGGTATTTTAATATAGTTTTGCAGAAAACAGTCGGAATATTCTTTCGTCCAGCCAATGACTATGACGCATGCATGAGTACAGTTTCATTGTCTGACTACCTTGGAGTAACCATTGTGGACGTCCTGTATGAGGAGACCGGAAGGTCGCTGGTGGCAGCGAGAGACGGCTGGCGATTGCACCATGTAAGGCTCGTCGAAGCAGTCAAGTGGGAAGTTTACGATCCCCCACAGTGCTTGGCTGTCGCCACCACCCTGCTGGCTGCAGAAGCGTAGGAAGTAACATTCCCTACTCGGCACCAGTGGCGACGGGAACTGAAACTCCGCATGCATCTGCATTTGTAACCTTGTAAATACCCGAATGTTTCAACAAGAAGAGAGAGAGAGAGAGGAGATGAGATGAGATGAGATATTCATTAGTTACCAACTGAAGGGAGTGGTTTCCGATGCCCGGGGTGATGACCTGAATGGTTCTAGCCCGGGCTACCATGGAAGGGAACATCTGCACCCACTTGTCCTGTCACACATTGAAAAATACGCTCATAAATGTTTCATGCATAAACCTTATCATATAAACGATTGTTTCTCATCATGTTCATGAAATCCCCATTTTAAATTTATAGATGTATTTGATTGATCATTTTTTGTATAAGGAGTCATTTTGAGGTCCAAACATATTTAGGGTTTCACTGGAACAAAAATCCTCTTAATTGGGCAAAAAAAATAGAAATATGGGAATGTGGGGATCAAATTTTCTTGTTTTTCTTTTCGGTTGTAGCTCAAAGAAGCTGCACGCAATTGGTGAGCTTAAATCATAGCCAACCATCGAGAAACCTCACCTGTCGAACAGTGGGACTCGAGATTCTTTTTGGACGAGACGTACTTATTTCAGGTAAGAGACACTTGTCGTAAAGTGTGTCCGCAACCGCCATCGGGCCTTTGTTAGGTTGGCCTGATGAATTAAAGGAACTGTGAGCATCGAACCCTGGACTTCAGTCTCTCAATTGATGCGCTTTCCACTATGCTAGCCCCTTGGAAGCCATGAAAATGCAGGAGTCGATGCAAAGCAGTTGCTTATTTCTTCTGGGTTTCTCTTTTTTTTAATAAATAACCTAAACATGCCCACGATAGAGAACCTTACAGCATCCATGAAGGCGCTAACAAGACTGATGGTGTTCATCATGATCAGGGCTGTATCCCTGGATGCCTCCATCCTGAAGTTAACCAGCGAACGCGGCTGGATGCTGCCCGGCCAAGGGCAGATTCTAGCATGCTCCTCTAAGTTCAGCATTTTCCTCTCTCCTTCTCTCTCCTTCACCCAAAGTGGCTCGCCACCTTGTACAATTCTCAGCAGTTGCTCCATGGCATCTATTGCCAGGTTCAGTGCCATCGGCTTCTCCGACTCCAACAGCCCCATCATCGGGTTTCTATGTACCGGAACCGGCGGAATCATCTCCATTGATGAAGCCATTGATTCTTGAAAGTGCCTTGCGTACACACCCATGTCCAAGTCTAAAGATGGTTGCACTTGAGGCTGAACAGACGAGCCGAACATCTAGAGTGGCCGGCCGCTGTACCTCGATGCAATGAAGCATATTCGATCAAGCTTACAAAAAAAAAAAAATTGGTTATTAATTTTTATTATAGTTAAATATATAAACACTAAAAAATTATTGGCATAAATGCTTTGTCGTATATACTTGTTAGTAATGTTTATCATACAAGTAATAAGGATTGCTTTGGTGATTGTTGAAAAGGATTCAAAAAGGAAAGCTGGGGTTGCTGATTCCCTAAATTTGTAATTAAATGTCAAATTTAGATAAGGCGAATCCTAGAAATGGCCGGATCGGCTCAAACTAGGATGGCTGGTTCCGAGCTGGCGTCTCGATTCCACCAAAATGTAGAACCGGAACTGAATTGTCCCCCATCCTAGATCAGGTTAGCTTCCACTTCTGCTGGTTTGGGGTCTTAGTTCCACTCTGGTTCCGATTTTATGTAAAAAGTTGAGAAACAAAGGATGATATTTTAAGACCAGAACCAAAATTAACTTGGAACTGTCAACCCCAACTGTCAGCTCATGTTTGGTCTGGTTCAAGTTCTGTTCCAGTCGGTTCAAGGGAAGTTGGTTCTGATTTAACTCCTGTGCTGGGTCCAAACCATCCACCCCTAGTAGACATGGTTGGTTTCGGGTAAACGAGAACTGACAGTTTCAAACTTGTTCCTGTTAACCTAGAACTTGGTTTGGTTATGGTTCCCAAAGCACCGGCTTTGAGGCGGTTTCATTTTGAGTTTGAAACCATTCATAAGTGGCAAAGAATTTTAGAAATTTAAATTTTAAAGAAAAAATATTTTGGAACTGTCAGTTCACCTAGAACTTGGTTTGGTTATGGTTCCCAAAGCACCGGCTTTGAGGCGGTTTCATTTTGAGTTTGAAACCACTCAGAAGTGGCAAAGAATTTTAGAAAATTTAAATTTTAAAGAAAAATTATTTTGGAACTGTCAGTTCCAGTTTCATAAACCAAAACCGAACTGAGTGATCCACGGTCTTGAACCCACTTTTCCTTGTTCCAGTTTCACCGGGTTCCTATTAGAACTGTCAGGCAAGTTCCAAACTGGCCATGTGTAACCCCTAGCATACCCTAAGATGGAGGCCATTGTCCAAAACTTGCCACAATTGATTATCATATAAATTAGGACAGACACCATACTTCAAATGCAAATTAATGGTATGCATGGTCGAAAAGGGATTTCGTGCCATGTATGCATATCTATCCTTTACATGTATATATATAAGGATGAGTGCATGCACCATGCATGTATACGCTTAAATGCAGGCACACATCGACATGTCTACAAGCGCATGCATAAACATACAAACATGAACCCCATGCAACCTTTTGCTTTTTGGCATTCTGTTGAGAGAAAGGATACTACGAGAAAACCCTAAACCCTAGTTTTCAAAAAAGGAATTGTCCATGGTAAACAAAGCAAAAACGGGGGAGATAAAGGCAAAAAGAGAGGATAATATACCTCTTCTCTGAGGCGTGCATTCTCCACACGAAGGTGTTGCTCATCAAAGGAAAGCTCCCCAAGCATTCCTGGGCTCCAGTTGATGTTTCTAATGGCCGCCTGAAGTCTGAAGTTCTCACTCTTAAGGCTCTCATTTTCCGCCCTGAGAAGCATGTTATCTGCACGGTCTTGTTGTGCCTAGTAATTACAGATTGCATTCAACATATATAAGACCATATATTATAAGTTCAATTGTCAATACATATGTTATCTCCACGCATATGTACCTACATTACACATGCGTGTGTAGTGTGGGTAGCTGGATAGGAGGTGGCGTGTTAAAGTTATTTGAACGTGCAAACAGCCATTGATATTTATGACATCGACCAAATAATATGCTTACGGGTTGGTTTCTTGCCATTCAAAAGCCATTATATATATACATACATACATACATGTACATATATTATATTGTCCAAAAGGTTTCAAAAAAGAAAATGGAAGATGATAAATCGTTGCACTTGCAAACAACTCCATGTACATACATGCATACATGTATATATACATACATCATACATACATACATATATATATATATGTGTGTGTGTGTGTGTGTGTGTGTGTGTGTGTATGTGTTGTAAACTAAAAAGAAGAACAGAAATTAAGTACCTTCATCTGGGTGCGCCGATTCTGAAACCAGAACTTTACTTGCCGAGGTTTCAGTCCAAGTTCTTGGCTGAGCTTGAGCCTTTGCTTCTCATCAGGGTGTGGACACTCCTTAAATAGGCTGCAAAATACATGTAACTCTAAAAATCAGAGACACAGTAGTTAAAAGAATTTAACATTTATAAGAACCCTACCAGAGTTTAGCATGCTTGATTATTTAGTTTTCAACTATTATTGTTCAAAATTAAAATGTGCAAAAGGTAATAACTCATCACTCCAAAAATATAGCTGAATTTAATCACCAATTCCTGAAAATTTTCTCATTTACTTTTCAACTATTATTGTTCAAAATTAAAATGTGCACCAAAAATATACATGAATTTAATCATCAATTCCTGAAAAATTTCTCTTGTGCACTCAAAAAAAGCTAGCCATTCCTTACAAGACAATCTACTTCATAGATGACTCTAACCAACAGTTTGTTGGTTCAAGTGGTTCAGCACTTGTTCCCCTTAAGAAAGGTCTCCATTCAAGTCAAGTGAATGGAGGAAACCAGTGCTGGGAGAGCTTTAAGCCATAGTGGACCTATCTGGCTTGAAGTGGGAGAGTCAGGGTCGGACTTTCCGGATAACCATGGTTTAAACCAAAAAAACAAAAAGATACATGATACTAATTATTGTTATATGCATGTTTAATGGAGATAATCAAGAACAAAAAAGGCAAGCATGCAACAACCTCTAATACTCAATTACACATTTATTTTCTAAGAAAAAAAGTTAGACCATTTGCCTTTCATAGCTACAGGAAAGGCAGAGCTTCCTTAGATTATATACCAAGAAATTGCATTAAAATCTGTGATTAATGAAACAAAGTATCAATAAAGAACGCTTACGCTTCCAAGTATTGAATCTGCCTAGCAGTATGCCTGTGGTAGTGCTTCCTTCTTAGCTTTTCTCTTGCGTCTTGTTCCTCACCCGAACCAGCATCCATGTTGCCACTCCCAATAGATCTGTTCTCCATCTCTTCCTCCTTGCTTATGTTGGAACCAACCATCTCTTCCCTCTGCATGAAAATGTTCAGGACTGAGAGAATCACTCTCTCTCTCTCTCTCTCTCTCTCTCTCTATATATATATATATATATATATATATATATATATATATATATATATATATATATATATATATAGATACACACACACACACACATATATATATATATATACTACATACATATATATCACAGAAAATAAAATCTTTTGTACTCCTATTGAATTGAAATGGAGCTCACTAAACAAATTTCAAAGAAATATCTTACATGTGGAAAAACCTCAAAGAAACTCATAAACCCCTTATACAAACATACAGAAGTAAATAATTTCTACTTGCCATTTCTTGTAATAAACCTATAAAACTTAATAGAGAAGATAATGTAGATGGAAGTGCTGAACCTATATACTTGTTTCTTAGGCTAAGGTAAACTTGATACTTAGAAACCCTAGAAACTCAAGTTTCTAACTCTGCTCAATCATACCTCCAAATGATGCACAACCTCAGATCCTGAAAATGCAAAAGGTGTTGCAATTATCTGCTTTCTCTCACAAACCAGAGCGCAGACTTGTACTAAAAGGATTTGCGTTCTTATATAAGACTTGCAGTAGGTAAAATACAAGAAAACCCTAGATACGTCACAGATGCAGCCGTAAAAGGAATCCGATGAAAAATCATCTTGAAAAGGAAAACAATAACCTAAATATTGGTTACACTTTAAGCACTTTCGTTATAAGAAAATAGGCAGAGAGCATGGCTTGGGAATTTGCAATGAAATTTGGGTTTCAAAGCAGTTTTGTGGGGATAGATGATAGTGGTACTCCCATGAAAGGTAAAACCAAACAGTCTCCATAAAGACTGCAATACTTCGGTGGCATACCATCGGGTAACATCCCATACCACCGCAAAAAAGTATATTCAAACATTTCACAGGTACCTTTTACTTGTAGAAGACAACTATACAACTCTCAGCCAATACAGGACCTATTATATACCATTGAATTCATAAAGGGTTAAGGGTTTAACATGATTAAGAATTCAGGACATAAACAACTATTCATGTGGAAGATGCATATGATAGCAATTTTTTTTAATTGCAAGTTTGGGTTATGCAGACTCCTACCACATCCATACATGAGGTATCAAACCTTAAACCTACAAGTTAGGGACAAAAAAATGAGATAATAATTAGACAAGCAAAAATAGAAATTATACTTAAAATGTATCAGTTTCTTATTGATACGCATTTGGTCACATGATCTCAATATTCGCAGGGAAAGGCTTATAAAATCAATGGAAGTAGGTTGGCTGTAAAGACAACTTAATATAGACAATACAGCAAAATTCATCTGGAGTGTGAAACTTTTAGTGGGAATTGGACCTTTGAGTGGCACAAGAGTGAGGGCAATAAAGATTTCATGTGCCACTAAAAGAGCCAATTGTCATTAAATTCCACCTCTTTTGAATGTTGTTTTACTGAAAAGACAAAAAAATGCTTAACTAACAAAACACAAACTTGAAAACTCTTATGATCATGAGATATCAAACATAAGAAAAAGATACTGGAGTTTAAATCTGCTAGTGAACAACACATCCAGGATGAAGAGAAGTATATACTGTTAGGGAATTGCAATTGTAAATGACTAATTGGAATAACATGTACAATCAAGATAAAAAAGAAGATCACATTAGACACTGATGGATCTACATTGAACCGAGGTGGCTGAAATTTCGAAAATCAACCTAAAGAATATAGCCCACCGTGGGATCTATGAGCTATAATACGTAGTTCGACCACCCTAAACCATTCGAGGGGCTATTCGCCCTATCTTGAAAGAGTTTCTAGATCCACCACTGGCATAAGATATGATGGTTTACAGAATTCTTTGATTATGTTCTAACCCTTGATATCCATAATCAGACTTCATTAAGGAACAGGAATGAGGATTTTGAATTGATGCATCAACATAATCCATCTACGGTGAGAATATTTTTAGTGACATTTGGTACTTTTAGTTGTGCAAGATTCAGGGAACCACATAACCTTCTCTGACTCTTGTGCAACTATAAGTGCATTTAGCCAAAGTGCTGCACAAAACTAAAAATAGATTACCAAGGAAAGAGGTCACTGAGAAGCAACAATGTATTATAATTAAATGGAGATTATGAAGGTGTTCTTTGGCAATAAATATCAATATATTTTATACATGATAAGAGTACCAAGAAGAGACTTAATAAAACACAATAATATGAACAATAATGATGAGTTCATAATAACCATAAAGCAAATTTACAATAAAAAATTCAAAATATTCTTATTGAAATATGTCTA